>VOQJ01048106.1:0-19558 GCA_015052665.1 Apistogramma diplotaenia | reverse complement strand
TTTTTTAAAGTTCCCCCCGCCCCACCCCCCCCCCCCCCAATGAAAACTGCCATCGAGTTGATAAATAAATCATGCCGTGGACACAAAGTCAAATCTCGGGCCTCCTTCCTCCTCCTCGAGGGTTTAGAGGTTCCTGCTTTGACGACGCTGTGATCACTAATCAATGCCTGAACAAGGTCAAGCACAATTGCTGGAATCAGGTGGCATCAGCTCGGAAGATAAAAGCTACTTTCAGCTCCTTTAATACTGCATGGCCTTTGTGACACAGCCCCCCCCCGAACCCCCAAGGGATTTGTGTCGCCTCGCGGGATCTGACCTGGGCATCTTTAACTTTTCAGGTGACACTTTGAAGCGACGGGCACCAACTCAACCCCCTCTCAAGCCTCCTTTTTCTTCTTCGGGAGAAGTCTGAAAATGCAGTGACAGGGTCGGAGCCACACGAGCTATGTGGGGCTTTTAAGCCAAAACCAGAAAAGTGCGAGATGCAGAAGCCTGAACGTGAATGTCGTGGGTTTCTTTATTTTTTTTGTAACATGTCTTCATGACACTAAAAAAGGATCCTGATATAAAATCTGTGGAAGACTTCTGTAATTCCAACAATGGGGGTTAGAGGCAAATCTTCCAGGGTGAAAAAGACTTTTAAAACCTTAATTTGGACCAAAATCAGGTGTTTTTAAACTAGATTTGACCGCTGTGACTTCAGTGTTTGTTAGGTAAGGTGATTTATTTGACCCAACAGTGACGTGACCACTGAAAAGTCCTTTAGATATTTGTTTCAAAACAACTGTGATAGGTGGCTGCTGGGGGACCGCTGTACAGCTGCAAACACATTATAATGATGGTTATCAGGATTACTATCAGCCATAAAACCAAACCAGCTCTGATCTTGAGCTCCCTGAAGTTAGTGACGGTTTTAAAGTTGGGACACCTGGGAATCAGAGCAGAGATGTTTGTCGGCCGAGTTTTTCTAACTCAGCACGACAAACCCCAAGTATTGCGCCACCTAGAGGAGCTGCTCGTCCATGGAAACCCAGAACGACCCGCTGGTTCACCAGGCAGACGGCGTGGCTGGGTGCTGGATTTTACACGCCTGTGGCCATAGTATTGAAAACACATGAAGTGGTTCAGTACTTTTGTCCATGTAGAGTAGTTTCAGTACCTGGCAAGAACCGGATGATTTCTCATTGCAGAACATCATCACCTCGACCTTCATCCCTAGTAACCCTGGAGTTTGTTCAGGTGGGAAGCTGAACAAACTCTAGTTCAGCTAAACAGAAGCAGTTTTTTTGTACGATCCAATCGCTTCCTCCCCGTCTTTTCAAGTAAAGAAAAAAGTGCAACCTTCCCACTCCCACACCAACAAACCCAACCTCTCCTCCTCCTCCTCCTCATTTGATTCTTCTTCTTGTGTTCCGTACATGCCAACAAATCCTAATTGCACCCCACACTCTTTTCTTCCCACCAATGCTGCGCGCTTCGTGCCACCAAATTCCTTGTGTGCTAATTAGGCACGCAACCACGGTGGATACACTCCTGACAGGTGCTGCTGGCCTGCCGGGGTCACGCACACACACACACACACAAACACACAACGAGAAATGGAGAGAGAGAACGAGTGAGCATTAAAAATAAATGGAGAGGAGAATAACGAGACGTGTTAATTTCTATCTTCCATCTGTTATTACATAAGCACTGCCAACAACTACGCATCTCTGGAAGAACGGAGGAAGGGGAACGAGAGGAGGAGAGGAAGACGGAGAGCTGAAAAAACAAGGAAAAAAAAACACCCAACAGCCACGGCTGAAATCCTCCTCCCGCACAGGAGAAGAAGAACTCCTCGGGGAGGACGGCGCAGAAGAAATCAGATTGATCGAGCAAACGCGAACTTGAAGATTCATTCAAAGGGGTTTTCGTTTCCAAAACAGTTTGAATGCATAACCTGGTGCTCCATCCTCCAAATGTGGCAAAAAGAATGAAAAATGTGGCGTCAAGAATGTTGTTGCTGTTTGACAAGTTAAACCCCCCAGAGGGCTCGGAGCCTCGGAGATGTGCAGAAGTGAGTTTTAGCTCTTTCTTTGCTCGAGCGCAAGTTTTCTGAAAGAGAGGCAAAGACGCCAGTGGAAGAGTTTTCGGGTTCGTGAGTCGAGGAGAAGATTTTGGAAGTCACAGTCGCACACACTGTACCACTCACAGGCCTTCAGGTAGCTTCCAGATCATGTTTAATGACTGAGACAGACCAACAAAAAGCAAACCTTTTTTTTGCCTGATTTAAAGTGCAAAGTACAGTCAGAAGGAAAACCCAACCCAAAGCAGACTGGTGACCCACTGGGAAGCATGGAAGCTTGTTTCCACCAGTGAAAAAACAGGAAACAGCAGAAACAAGCTTCCACAGGGAAGGTTAAACAGACACTGAGAAGACAAAGGAAGTGAGGGTCAATCAGGGAAACAAGTGAAACTAATCAATAACAATGAGAGAAAGGACCACCGAATAAAACAGAGACACCGAACACGAAGCATTTACACGGAAACACAAGACTTTGAAAATGACCGTACGAACTGACTCATATTCCCTAACTGGATAGGAGGTAGGCGGGACCTGAGATACTTCCAGGTGAGTGACTGATTGACTGGCATGTGATCCGTTACATACACGTACATCAGAGGAACAAGAATAGTCCCCAAGCGACAGTGAATCTTGTTCACATTCAGCGCTGAATGATTTATCCTACTGAAGCGGATGCATGTGAGCAGAGGTGAGCAGGAAATGGTTCTCTTTTTGTTGTAGTTTGTTAATTATTCTGTGAGCTGTTTCTATTCGTTTAAAAGAGAAGCTGGTAGGAAGAGAACAGTTTTAGATCTGCAGTAGGGCTCAGTCACGCAGGCCTATGGTAGACCTGTGTATTTAATGACCTGTTAGCAGGTGGCTGCTGCCGAGTGTAATCGCTGACAGAGAGGGTGATGCACTGAAACGAGACAGTTTTCAAAACGCGCCGTTTTCCGGGACTGAAACGCCATTCTTGGGGAAACAGGAGGCCAAAACGTCATCGTTTCCACCTGAAAACGTTCTTGCATGAGAGCCACTGACATGAAGAACATTCACTTTCAAAGTAAAAGTTGTGCATCCCCACCGCCACTTTTACTTTGAAGGCCACTGATCTCTGTTTGCAGTCTGCATCACACTCTTTGCAGTTTCACTACTGCTCAGCAAGTAGTTTATGAGTGTTTGCAGGCAATGATTAAAATAATACAGCAAGTAGCTAAACACAGAGACGAAAAGCCTAACACACTCAAACTTGACAGTAAGAATAACCAACAAGAAAGAAACAGGACATCAAATAAAAATATCACGACTTAAATAATGAAGCCAGTGCAGAAATGCCAATAAATAAGTACCCCCCAACTTGTAGTTCCTCTAATGTCCACTTGAGGCAATTTCCTAACGTAAGCCAACCCCATAAAAGGAAATAATCGCGTTTGTGCTTTTGGAGATTTAGCACTTAGCACTGATGAGCAGTTAGGCGCGTGATTTAATGGCACTCTGTCTCTGTTTCCCAGGTTACAGTTAGCTGTGGTAAATGACGGCTGCTTGCTGCCTGCAGTGTTATTCGTGCAGTAACAGCAGCCATGTGCCCAGAGTAGTCTTGACTCTGCTTTCGGGATCTTAAAGTGTTGACCTGCAGCACATGGCTTCATGCCTGGTCTGTATCATAAGAACATGGATGCGTGCTGTTCCCAAACACACTGGGAACAAAAACCTTCCTAACTTTACATCTGCTGTGACTTTGTGATGTTTTCTCTGAGCCCAACATTTTCCACGAGCTCGTTCCAGCTGAAGCTGCCCTGTAAAAATAATCCAGTGACAGCGAAGACGTACCGCTTGTCATCTAATGAAAACATGTTCTTGTCCGAGGAACAATGGGACGAACGAAAAACAAAGCACTCCGAGGAGTGACGAGCACCTCCAGGGGGCTGCTGGGGTTGGGGAATCTTTTTTCCACAGATGCGCCGCCGAGGCCCGAGACGTGTTGACGTCCTGAGGTGGCGTTCGTCTCCTGTCAGCGACGGTGAGCGAGGTGCGAACAGGCGAGAGCTCGGCCTTTGTTTTTCTGGTTGGAAAGACACCGGGAGAGGCTGCTGACGCCTCGCGCGTTCACAGGGACGCTGCGGATTCTTTCCCAGGGCGGAGGGACGGCGCTGTCAAGACGCTCGCTGCCAGAATACACACGAATCCGCCACAGATCTTCGCAGCACTTCAGCATTCCTGCAGTGTTGTACGCCACATTGGAGGGAAGCTGAACGGCACAAAAGCCCGTAGCTGCTCTGCCTCTAATCGGCAGTGTGGGAACGCACATTATAATTGTTTGTTCAATTATTTTTCTTGGACGCCGCACCTGCACTTCACCAAGTGAACTCCTGAGGCCAAAGCGCAATTAAGCAGCACTGACGTCTGTTTAAACAGCGAGGAGGGAGTCAGATAAATACCTTTTTAGCACTCAAGGTAACAAGCAAGGGGTGACAGTGAGAAG
Source organism: Apistogramma diplotaenia (assembly GCA_015052665.1). Lineage (NCBI taxonomy): Eukaryota > Metazoa > Chordata > Actinopteri > Cichliformes > Cichlidae > Apistogramma > Apistogramma diplotaenia. The sequence goes on along the minus strand of VOQJ01048106.1, from coordinate 15,032 downwards.
GCTCACAGGGAGCAATTTCCTATTTATCTGTCTTCTGATTTGACCTCTCTTGACAAGGTTCCTGGGCTTATTACCGTATCTGTCCTACGCTCTAATCATGGCCCATTACAAATGTTCAGCAGGCTGGAAGTGCCAGATGTGGGCGAAGGATAAAGGAAGGCAGCAAGTCGTGCTGACCGGCGTCGACGCCCTCTGAAATGTTTAGTGAGGCTGGAAATTTCACGGATAAGTAGCTCAGATGTTTGCAGAAATTGTAAATTGTGTTTTCTGACCTCGTCTGGCCACTTTAATGAGAGATCTATTTTTTTTTATTTTTTTTTTGCAAAGGGAAGTGTGAAGAGAAAAAGTTCAGTGCTTCGTTGAGGTTCATGCACGAGAGAAAAGAAGTTTCGTAATACGATACGAGGCCAGAGAAAACCTGCCAAACTGCACCTCACAAACCCTTATGCTGGTGTTTCTGCTAAGGCCAAGACTCAGTAGGACTTGTTTGACAAAGACTTATTTCATAATGTATCACAGTAGCATTATAATGAATCCCCGAAGGGAGCCTGACTTCCCATAAGTGCTGGACACATGAGAAAAATAAGCACCTCTCCACCACCTACCGCCTCACGTTCACCAGCAGAAAAGCTGCACTCTGCTAATGAAGCGTTATCTATACATCATAACACAGCATACTGTGTGGTGTAAATGGGTAGCTCTTCCTTGCAGACACACTTGCTGCTCATTGGTGGGGGTGGGGGGGGCATGCTAGGTGGGGAACCTCTTTCATATAAACCGCTGAGTGATTTTTCCTGCCGTAGCCACTCACTTCTGTACAGCTTTCTTACAATTGTGGATGCTAATTAAACACGGTGAAAGTTTCAAATAAAGCCAGCTTACATGCAAAAGCTCTGGCTCAGTTTCACACAGTGGTCACACAGAGGTTGGGAGTGCGGCATACTCGACCTCTGGGTGACCACTTGGTTGCCGCAACTACTCACAATCAGGAGCTGAATGTGGGGGAAAAAAAAACACCCATTTTTCTTAGTTGCACGAAGATCGTCATTCTGCTTTTTCTCTGGTGTGACTGAGCAGTGATTGGAACGGTTTCCATCTGTTTCTGCTTGCTGTGTGACACAAACCATCCAAGGAGCTTCTGCTTCAGTTCTGATCAACAAAATTCTACTATTTGATTCATCTGGTACTTAGCACTAATTAGCAGGTACCTGTTTGTGTGATGCACCTGTACAGTTTATGAATGCAGCTGCTCATGTGGACAACCCAAGTACTTTATTTATGGTCAGGTGAGACAAAGATTGAGATATTTGGCCACAATGACGAGATGTATGCTTGGAGGAGTAAAGGTGAGGCTTTTAAACCGAAGAACCTGGTACCTGCTGTCACGCATGGTGGTGGCAGCATCATGCTCTGGGGTCGTTTTGCTGCCAGTGGCACTGGTACATTGCACAAAGTGTATGGATTAATGGAGAAGGACTACTCGGAGAGTTGGGAGCTCCAACAGGACATTGATCAACATTAAGCTGCTTGGAATGGCCTTCCCATAGCCCTGATCTCGAGCCTACTGAACATTTGTGGGCTCTTCTTAATAGCTAGGTCTGTGCCAGGAAACCAAACAATTTAAATGAACTCTACCAATTCTGCCGAGAAGAGCCAGAATCATGGCAGAAGCTTTTTGATTGTTGCAGGTTATTGCAAAATTACGATGGTGCGCGTGGTGAGTGTATGTAAACATCGATGTTTACATACATATACTGCTTTTCATATTATTGTTCAAAGCTTTATGATTGAGTACTGTGTACCACTCTAACTTGTACAGTTATGGTCAAAAAGACGTGTGCACAATTCTAACATTCGTATTTATATGTTAATAAAATTCAAAGAGGACAGAAGACAGTGGACCGGGTGGAGCAACCACCTCAGGTGAAGCACCACAGGTAAGATCTATAACATCTGCATCCAGTATAGATATATATATTGATGTGTTTGCAATCACGTATCGATTACTCCGCCCCATGACGTCATTTCAAGTTGTTGTTCACAAGACTTTGCACTCACAACTTTTAGATTCATACTCCCATAAGAACAATCCTAATCTGCACAATTTCTCACACTCGCGAATATTTCAGCAGTTTTTTCATACAAGAACTTTATTGACATATAAATACGAATACAACTGCACACATCTTTTTGACTGCTATTTTACTCCATATAGAGTTGGCCTATGCAGTAACATTTAAAATATTACCATTTCTGTGGATTTCCTGGCATATTGTAATATTTATTGCCACCACCGACCTGTACATCAGTGAAATTAAGTATAAAAATTTTCACTGTATGTGCAACTACAACTAAAGAAATGAAATATGACTCCATAGCATTAATTGACACTGGAGCTTGAAAAAGCCTATTTAAGGAATTTAGGGTAATTTATTATTGATTTTGGTCATTTACAAAGTCCAAAACATTAAAAATCCTCTGATTCCAGCTGCTTAGTTTCTCATTTTGCTCCATTTTGTATTTTATTTAACCTTCTTAAAAAACACATTTGTCCTTTAAAAACCATTCCTCCACTACTTAACTTTAATGAAAGAGTTTCATAATATTTAAGTTTCCTTTAGCCTTTAACTTTCTGCAGTGTGACAATCACTCACTTAACATTTTTGGCATCTGGACTCGTCACTCCAACCATCTTTGCCTGCTGGTGTCTTTGGGAATGACCATTTACATTCACCGCACATTTACTGCTGGCATTTGGCTCTTTCTGCACAAGGATGCCAGTCAGAGTTTTACAGCTTGCTTTGCTTTACACAGCGACTCAGTCTTCAGTCACACAGCTATCACCCCAGCCATGCATACCTCACTCCCTGCCTGCCACCCTCCATGCATTATTCACAGCCACATTAAAATACCGGGTCGACGAGAGTGAGAGTTGCATGTTAAGGCAGCTGAATCGGGGAGGTGCCGTCACAACAGCTGAAAGTGTCTGTCACAGAGTTATAACTTTTTTTTTTCCCATAGTTCCCCAGCAGTGCAGCTGCCTAAATGAGAGGGATTAAGCTAACTCCCTGCTTAGAGGAAGAGCAGGCCCTGGATTAGGGCACTGGGCATGGACACAGAGAGCATTCAAGCAGGAGCCACCTCTTTTTAAAAAAGAGACGTGGGGAAGAGAGGGGGCAGCGGTGCACAGCCCTCACAGGGACCGGCGGCCGAGTTGCTTGAACAAATACATTGACAAGTGTAACGCCGCGCCTGCGTCATAGGAAAGGGTGTCAGGGCAAAGAGGGGGAACACTGGCAGACACGCCGACGATCAGCAATTCCTTCTTTTCTTCCTTCCTCCTCCTTTTTTTTATCCCACCTTCCAATTTCACCCCACGTCACCCCTCTCCATCTTTTATTCTAAGCTAACACACCGCATCTCTAAGGAAGACAAGCACGTGTATATGTATTACCCAAAGGCATCAGTAGCTGTCTCCAAAATCAATTATTATACAGTAACAAGGAAGTGATCGGTGCTTCTTTTAGTGCCCTCAAGAGTTGTTTTATGTTCCCATAGGGGTAAATGCAGAAGGAGCAGTGAATTATAATTACTGAAACTGCTGTTCCTCTAATGTCCACTTGAGGCTGACTTCAAAAATGAGTCCATGCTCATAGACTCCCATGTTAAAATACACATCATTACAGCAGAAAGGCCTTTATGGTTAAATATACTCTTCATAATGAATTTCTGTGCATGTATGGAGCAACAAAGTTGCAACATACAGCAACAGATATATGATATCTGGCGATTTAATGTGATTCTATCGTTAAAAAACTGCATGCAACTGTCACTGGACCCACTCAGTCATGAACTGATAGCATACCGACATAAATTATCGCCCATTTTGATGCACCAAAGTGGCAAATAACTGCGAGTGGTCGCACACTTGGTCTCATTCGACGGTCGCAATAATGGGGGACATCAGGGGCCCCAATGACGATTTTGACCCTGGACCCTCCAAGCATGTTGTTCTAACCATGTAGATGTTAATTTTTATTAACAGGACAGAGCGCACTCTGAAGTCATTCAATGCATCACAGCATGTCACTCATATTTCTGGATAAATGCTCTGAAATTAACCTAGAACTGTTTTTAGTAGTAGTAGTAGCATTACACCTACAGTTACAGATTTAATTCCCAAATATGTGACAAAGTACCTCTTATCTTGCTTATCTTTTATGGGGGGATTGTGATCAATATATTTTTCTTTGCAACAAAGCTGTATTATATGTGCTCTCACTTTAGCACGTTTCTATTTATTGTTTAATATACTCAACAGCATCTCACAACAAATACGGGGGCCAAAGGGTGTATTTCTTGTTAATATCAGCCAAAACCTTAACAGCAATGCCAGGGTTTTTCTGTTTTTAATTCAATAATTTTAATCGCATTTTGAGTCATGTAGTAAATATGTGCACACCCTGTTCTGTTTTCTGAGGTCTGAAAAGCCTTTCACAGAGGGGGGGGAACCTGGGAAGGAGTACAGATGAGAACAGGTGGCAAAACAGTGTGAGAAACACGAGGGAGAAAAACAACAGACACCTGCTCGTGAAACCCAACCTGGTTCCTCCATCACATTCCAGCAGAGTTCAGCTGACGGAGCCGCTCAGACAGCGGCTCTGGAGGGCTCTCTCGGCGTCCAACAGTAAATTATGCCGCGGACAGTACACTCAGTGTGGCAGCACGGCTGACGCTGCATTCACGCTGCAGAAATCTGTGTATATTTGAAGGAAGGCAGTTTCTTTACCCTGCACTGCCTCGTTCAGTACAACGTACACCTGTGTTTTTTACTAAAGGAACAGGTCTTTCACATACAGTACCGGCTCTGCAAATAACAGTTTGTGTGTGCACAGTGTCGACAGGGAGAGTTTGTGCCTCACTCTGGTCTTTAGGTGCAAGGAGACTTTTTAGTTTTCTAAACTGGGATCATTTTCCTAGATTTGAAGCCACGTTTGTTAATAACTGGATCAGAATTATTTATGAATTTCAGCAAATTATATTGATGACATTACAGCTTTACACTGCACTAGTCCGAAAGCCATAAAAGAGTCAAAACTGAGCTAATGGCAAACTAACATTAGCTTGGTAAGTCTGGCATGAGTAGCCAAAATGCGCCTTCATTTTCACGCTGTTAACAAAGATCCAGATTGTTTCACTTTCAGTAAAATGATCACTGTGGCTGTTCTGCATGTGACAATAAAGTTTAACATCAAACCGGATTTAGCTGAGTAGGTGCTAGCAAGATGTTAGCTAGCTAGTTCACAACTCAAGGTTATATAGTGTGAAGTATTTCTAAAAAAAAACTTTTTTTAAACTGAATTTTACAGCAATGCTGGAATTTTTAACGTAACCAAAGGAAGCAAAGCCTCAGTGAAGATGGGCTGGTTGACATAATGATATGTTAGCTAGTAGCTAGCTACAGTATCGAAGCTAATATAAACACATTAGTCCAGGAAAGCTGGAGGATGAGGGTTAAATTGTGAATGAGAGTCTCAGATGTAAGACAGAGGCCAACTGAAAGAAAGGTGACTGATCAGTTCGGCAATGTGGGAAAGCGAGCGGCACGAGCACCCAGGAATGATCTTCAAGTTGCACATAAGCTTCATCAGAATCTATTTGAAAACATTAAAATTAGAACCAATAAGGATTCTGCGTTTAACACAGGAGTATAAATTAGGCATCTTAGACAAGTCCTCTGAAGACTTACATCAGCAAATCTTTTGAGTCCTGGAATTTGGGATTTGGAGCCACAATGGCTCAAATGAATTTGCAGTGTAATAAATCCCCAATCTCTGGCATGGGCTAACACAATCAACATTATTTCCTTTTTAAAATGGTTCATCTGTGTTTCTTCTGATGGTAACTGAAACACAGATGCCACAGTCTCACCAACAGGCACATCAACCTGCATTTCTGAGTAAACTATTAACCCATCCCTGATATCCTGTGTCCTTCTGTCTGCAGGGTAGAGGAACCAGGCCTCAGTCACGTCAGCTCCGTGACATCGAAGCGACCGTGACACCGCAGCAAACAGCCGATGACTGATGCCTTTTTGTCTTCTGCAGTCAGGACACGTCGCCTGGCCCGCGGACGACTGTAATTGGACCGACAGGTGACACATATGTGGAAACAAGGAGATGATGGGGGAGACGACTTGGATCACGGGACCTGCACCTCACATGCCTCTTCGGAGTAGCGTAAGCGCGTGAGGAGCTCCGCTGTGACACACGATGACATTTAGGAAACAAAACTGTGCCCTTAAAATCAGCAATAATCTACACGTTAGAGGGCAAACATTTCCCTCCTTTCACGACCGACAGAATATTTTTATTCACAGCTCGGGTGCTGTTTCTTTGTGCAATTTTGGTCAAATAGGCCACATTTGGAATAGATAATCAGGTTCAGACGTCCTCAGAGCACTATTCATATTATAGTCATGTTATATTTTAGTCATATTAGTACAGAAACCTTCAGACATCGCAAATCTTAAGAACAAGAGCAAGCTAGAGAACACTGTCAAGCTGTGCTGTATGAGCTTCAGCATCCGGATGAAGTGAGGACCCTTCTCAAGGGCACAGGCCATCATTTTGGACCCCTGCATCCTTTAATTCCATCAGGTTAAAGTCCCAAAATTTAGGATATTTTTCCTCATGCCTCTTGATGTGTATCTAGTATTGGATTTGGGGCTATTTATAGCATGTATGTATATATTTTGTTGGAGAACTGTCTACACAGGGATATTCAAGTTTGTTTTTTTAAACTCACACTCTCACGATGATGCCAGGGCTAGCACCGGGGGGCACCGGCCAGATATGGAGGACTCATGAAAAATCAGAATATTCTTCTAGAAACAAATACAAACCAGCTGAATACTGGTTTAAAACGTAATGGTGGACAAAACCACCTGGCTTCAGAAAGCAAAAGTAAATATCAGTCATTAGAGACAAGCAAATGTAAAGACTACAGGTTATGCTCCAGTGGTTTGAGTAAGATGCTTCTAACATCTGAACTTCTAATTTGTCCTGAAACTAAAAAGCATCTCGCTGACCGGCATATTTTTCTGCGTGTCGTTTCAAAAGTAGAACCATTAGACAAAGCCTCGTCTCTGATGTAAAATACAAATGTCACTCTTTTATTAAAACTGTCATTCAGTCTGCATGTGCCGCAGGGTTGGACACTGCTTTTGTTCATTTCGGGGCTTTTTATTTGCCTGAGATGCAACAGAATTGCTGTAAGTGCAGCTAATAATGGATTAAAGAAAACACTAGTTATTATAAATGAAGCATGTTCGGTACAAAGCCGAGGTTAAATATTTAAGTAATGCAGTCTCAGATACTGTAGACGACAGGCTCCATGTTTTATGAGTCACTACATGCATGTGACATATGCATGTATCACACAGATGCATGTGTTGCATGTTTGCCTTTTTCGCTTTTCTATGGGAGGCGGGGTCTAAACTCTGACACAGCTTACACCTGATTGGCTGACGGAGGGCCGTTGCCCCGCCTATAATAATACTGGCATTGAATTATTTTAATTGATGTTGCTGTTTTCTCATTTCTCATGGAAAATTCAACTGCCTATGGCAGCATGCGTGCGATCGACCTTCAAGCTCATCACCTGCAGTTCCTATAATGGCCACTGGAGGCAGCTGACAAAATTGATTCAATCCCCATAGACTCCCATGTTAAATTGTCCAATTTTACAGCAGAAATAAACACTTTTACAGGCTACTGCAATAAAGATTTTCACCTTCATGGATAGTTTTCCCCTTTATAACACCTGTAAGATGTCAGTTGTTATAATATAGTTTTATATTAGAATTATTTTGGGTGAGAACCATTTCACCTTCTCATCTAAATAAGGTCCAAACAAAGATGTGTCCATATACGTCTGGTATTTTTTTTTTCTTGTTCCTACAATCTTTGCTGGGTTGGGTTTTTATACATGTAGCAACAAAAGACAAAGGCTTCTTTTTAAAATGATCCTTATTTGTTATGTTTTCTTCAGGTAAACTTTTCAAATCAGGCACCTTAAAGTTAACTTCAGCCTCTGAGGAGACTGTTCCTTATAGCGATCAGTGAAATGTCACATTTTAATGCAACTCTACCTTCGCTCAGTGCAACCTAATTATGACCAGTTCCCCTTGAATTATTCTTTAAGCCCTGGCAGTGGGGTATCGGTGTAAAGTGCGCTGTTTGAAGCAGATATTTGTATTTTGCTTGACAAACTTCAGAGAAACTTTGTAGAGCTCTGTGTCATCTGTGGCCCAATTAGCAAAGCAATTTCCCAGCAAACAGTCAAAGAGGAAAAACAGATATTCTTGTAGGTGGATCATTAGCTGGAAATGAATGAAAATACCCCTCGATGCTGCGCCCTCACACCCCGACTGTTTCAAAGAGCAGCCGCTTGTTTTGTGCTGTCAAATCCCCTCGTTGTTTATTAGTCCGGGCATCCTCGATGGGCGCCGCGGCACCAAATCCCAAATCTTTGCCCCGGCTTCTCGTCTCAAACACATCTAAGCCCGGCGAGACTTGTGATAGCCCTCCTTCTCCTCCAAACGGAGCAACAGGCCCACGGGCCGGCGAGCGAGCTGCAGCTCGGTGGGAGCCCAGGGGAGGTGGGATCGAGTCCTATTTGTCAGAGCTTTCCATCGTCACTTTTCAGCGAATGGGGCTGGCGGGGAAGCGGCGGGCTTCTCTAATGTACTCGCGCCGTCTTCTTCCCGCATGAGTGTTTTCTGTTTGGCTGCTGTCACTGGAAAAAAAAAAAGGCACATAAGTACTCGCTCTGAATCTTTTCACACACACTTTCTCCCTGAAACACACACTCGCCGGACGGAGCGATGTGCTCTCCAGGGCTGAGAATTTCCCCTCTCTGTCTTTATCTGCTGGTAAATGTTGACAGACCACTGAACCCTGATGTTGGTCTGTGACAGGCTTAGCTGTTTGTAAAGTGTTGGGGTGTGGAGGGAGAAAGAGAAACAAAGGAGGCCTCTGGTGTGGTGGTTAGCCATCATGGCTGCTCAGCTCACACTGAAAGGACCTCTAACATCATCCCAGCTCCATCCCAACTACCACCACCACCGATGCCGCCGCCGCCGAGGCGAGCACTTGGCTGCGCCCCGGTCAGTCGGCTCAAAGACCATTAGGGAAATGGCTGAAGGGTTCTCGCCTTTCAAACCCGGCTGCACTGTTCAAATTAATGAGGGGATTGTCAGCATATCAGAGCTGATGGGTGTGAAGAGCGAGGCCCCCAGAACAGATCGTGAAAACAAGAACGCCCAGGACAGAACTCATTTCACTGGAGAGTGGCTGTTGTCTTTGGCCTAGTTTTTGCTGCAGTTGTTCACTTAAGTTTGTCGAGCAACACCTGATTGTGTTCAAATGCATATAAAGAGATGTTGTTTAGGTCACAAAAATCATAACAAACTTAATTAAAGAGGCTGCAAGTTAGGCTATTTTACATCCAAAATCACATCAATTATATTAAAGATAACCTAAACTTGACCAAGCAATGTATTTATAATTAATAATGTATTTAAAATTTGTACCAAATGATTTGTAAAAACCTGTGATATGAATGTCTCTGGCATGAAAAGCTATCACCATAATATAAATGTCGTGGACGTGGAGATGACAGCAGACTGATGAGAAGTTGTGTCAGGGTCACAAAATAATTTGGGGAAATCCATGTTAAGGAACAAAGGAAAATGTATAATTTGTATCAAGAAGCATGGATCTATAGATTCTAAATCTGTGAACTATATCAGGGTGTGTAAGCAGTCTTTATTAACATATCAATATGTAGAATGTGATAAGGTACAAAACGTTTTGATACTGGAAGCTTCCTGGTATCATTTTGTCCTCCACTTCATATTGACTGGTCTGAGAAGACTTTGCATGCAGGTAAACTGTCCACGAGAGGAGCAAAACATGGCTTGGTTTTGCCAAAACGCTAAGCACAAACACTGGGTGTCATCTGACAACAATCTGAGCTTTTAACAGCTCTTTATAATGAGTCAACATTTTTGAACCAGTTCATGGAACAGGACACCTTCTGCTGGTTATCTACTCACTCTGCCGGAAGCCCCAAAATATATATTGTCCTCAAGGGCTAAGTCATCAGGTGAGCTCCCAGACTGAAGTTCACCTAAAAGGTGAAGTGTAAATTTTTACTCCAGTGCACCCCACAGCTTCTTCTTCGTTTGGCTTCACCTTGCTAACTGTCTGTATCCATAATTGCCTGCTGGAGTAGCACATATACTTCATTCCCTACACTCACTTCAATCTTAATCCGAAATGAGCTCTTTGTCCTCTGTGGCTCAATTAGCAGCAAAACATTTTATTTTAAGCCACCCCACGTTATCTGTGCCACAGTTACACGCCAATATGAGATTCTTATCTAGTTGCATTGTCTGGAAACTGATGTCTGATTGGAGCCTTTGTATTTACATCTGGTACTAATAAGCATCTGCTGGTCTGCGTTGGCTCTGCTGGTGGAACAAACACGGCATTACATGTAAAGGAAGCTAATATTTAATGTGTTCTTTTTAAATGTTTTTGTTGAAATTTTTGTCATTATTAAAAGGTCACTCCACATTAAAATGTTAGCAAACGGGTTCATAACTTTTCTGCCTGTGGTTTCGAAATTCTTGGGTACATTTAGCTTGTAAAATTCCTTTATATTATAAATTATTTTATTTAACTGACTCTTACTACTGTACTTCCCTGCACAGCGAATGGCAAACAAAGCTAGGAAACAAATTTTAGCACCAGAAACATAAAGTTTTCAGCTTAACACAAACTACACAGGAGGGTACTCATATTGACGCAGATAGTATTTTGCTAACAACAGAGTTAGCAAGGAAGCAAGCTAAAGTTTATAGCTAGCTTCTACATTTAGTAGCTAGCAAATAGTATCTTGCTAACAATAGCATACTGTTTTGAGTTGATAAGAGCTGTGTCCCAAATCAAGGCTACATCCTTCAAATGTGGTCGACAAATGCGTTCTTTAGTGGTGGGCGGATCGATCCAAATATCGATACCATCATTGGTATTGATCAATACCAGTGTAATGAGATCGATACTTTGCTCCTCATCTCTCCACAGTATTTTGATGTGATACGTGGCTCATTATTTTGATTGATATACTTTACAAAGTGTACTTGGTCATTTGTTACTTTAGCCAACTCAAAAAGTATAAATAATGCTTAGACTCTGATATAATAAATTTATTCCTTTGAAACATGTTATTTAAATGAATATATTTACTACAACTGAAATACTGTAAATATACTAAATATAATGGATTTGATTAAATATATTTTAATAGTTTTCTGTTAGCTATGGATCTACCTGTAGTAGATGTCTGTTTCACATGTGCTGCTCGCTGTAGTAACCGATAACGCTGGCAACATGGCAACTAATTAATAATCCATGCAGGCAGTTCCTGACCAGTGAATGAATTGATACCACTGACTGGCCCCCATGCTCGTCTGGCCCGTTTCATGAGTGCTTTCAAAGTGTTGCTTCAGTTTTTTAAAGCAGCGTGCAAACACATGATACTGGTAGTCATGTCCAGGTCAGTTTTGTGGTTATTGTACAGATACAAAGGTGTATCATAATCCATGACCATGCTGTTAATAACAGTTTTACACGTTTTTACAAAGGAAACCTTTAAATTAAGAACAATTTGCCAGAAAGCCGTGTTTGAAGAGGAATATATCAGGTTCTCCTTTGGTCAAAAGACCATTTACAGCGTTTTCTTTGATCGAAATGAGGCAGTCCTTTTGTTGTCAGAGGAAAAGGACAGTCAGGTCTGAGAGAAGGTACCAGGCAACTTCCAGATGTCTTGAGCCCTGAGAATCAGCAGGATAAAGCGATAACAGGCACATCATGTCAAATTCAACACGATACAAGCGTGTGGGAGACTTTCTTTGAACCCATCACCAGCTGCGGTTCAGCCTGCTGGTAGAAGTGTCACAGGCGCTCACCTCCCCTTGTTTGATATCCCTGCATCCACACTCCCTCCACCACCACCCCCCTCCACTTCCTGCGGGAACTACATTTGTTGAGCGGCATTTCCCCTGCCGAGCCGGAGCGGGTCACGTCTGAGCGACCCACCAGCACGACAATACCGAAAAGACACAAAGGTGAGGACAGACAATGAGATGCAGCGCTCGCCGGGTCCCGACCCACCGGGGCGACGAGCTTTGACGGTGACAGCGCCTTCCGCCGAGGATGTCGCCCTGACACGTCGGGAGAAACAATGTAGGATGTAACTAAGCAAATTAAATCAGGGCCATGTGGGCTTCTTTGAATGAAGATGAAAGTGTGTCACACACCTCTGTATTGTAGCTGTGTGTCTCTGACACGGCCTGTGGGGACTCGGGAGAAGATTGGATTTCAACAGCCAGAGTTTCACTGAAGGGGAAATGAAAAATGTCCTTGGTGCTGCTGAGCAAGACATCAACTGCCTGTCCTGTCACTTTAAACTGCATTACAGCTAAGTTTTAACAAGAGGAGAGGTGAAACGTTATTAAAACTCCCAGAAAGACTAATTTCATCTTCTTTCTTTCTTCTTCTGAGAATTTTGGAGCCAAGCTTTTAAAAAGCTGCTGTTGGTTGATAGTACTGTGTGCCGTACATCTTTTAGGCTTTGTGCACTATATTCTTTTAATTTCCTAACTTGAGAGCACCGCTTGAGAGGTGTTTCCGGGCATGAAGAGGGACCAAGAACAAGATATAATACTTAGAAAACATTGGGCAGGGCCTGGGGGCGCTACAGAGGAGCCTAAACTGTTTAAATGAGGTTCAGATACGTGACCACTAACGATGTGACCTTAACTTGTCTGCCATGTCAGATGTGTGACAGTCACAGTGACAATGCAGGATCAAGGCCCCAGTCTTAGAGAACTGTCCAATCTGGCAACCCATGGTTGTGAGGGAAATTTGGATCATTCCCGACCAGTTGCTGTAGGCTGGGAAAATGGCCGCTGAAGCCCGAGTCACACAGGCCTACAGACAGGTCAGTGAACCCCAGAAACTGTCGCTAGGGGAAAATGTGCGTTCCCCTACTGGTTGGCAAAAACCTCCATGTTATTTCTTTACCTGCAAACACTGTCCAACTATTCTCTGAGCCGCAGTGAAACTGCAAAGTGTGACAGGAGCCACAAATGAAGCCTTCAGAATAAAAGTCATCCCCTTTGAAACGGTGGCTGCAGCGCCGAGGCACTTTAAAGACAAACATTCTCCATTTCTAGTTTGCAGTGCACTTACAGTATCTGCAGACCAACATGGAAAGCTACAGGTAACTATGGCAATCTGCGTGCAACCAAAGCAATCACGAGGAGGTTTTTGATGGAGCACCTTTGCAGCCAGTAAATTAAAAAACACACAGAACAATTATTAATATGGCGCCTTTCACCTTTTACTTTAAGGTGGTTTGTTTTCACCCTTGTTAGCCTGTTAATAGTAATGAAGGACACAGGAAGCCCAGGTGGAGTGAAAAAGATCAGACATTTGTTTATGTTTCTAAGGCTTCTTGTGCATGAAAAGCAAGAAAATACTCGACAATTAACTATGTTCAAAGGTGTGCGGTAGACGATAAATCCACATTCACCTGTTTGCTGGCAGGAGCTCGTCTTAATCAGGTTTCAGCCGACATCGGTTAAAAACATGCCTCCCAGTAGGAGACGTGCTATGAGTCAGATATCGAGGCCGGCTGATTAGAGACAGCAGAATGCAGAGTTAAATGTACAGTAATGATCCCTCGGCCTGTTTGATGTGAACTCGGCTCTTGTGCGCTCGCTGTGGAAAAACATTCAGGTCAGTAGATAGTTTTCACACCACTGATTAAACCAAAGCTGAGCTCATCGTTTCTCCTCCACATCCTGGAGGAAGCTGTTTTCTCCCCTCGTCCACTTGTTTTCTCTCCCCCTCTCTCCCTTTCCCTTCCATCTCAGGGAATTCACTTCACTTTAATTGTTTGACAGTCTTTTCCTGCCTTTATGCCACGGCCGCAGAAGGTGCCGAGGATTTTTTTTCCTCCTTTTTTGAGGCATTAATAACATTCCGCTCGACTGATTCCCCGGGGCACAACCTCATTATGGCTTATAGGCAGAAAAAAATAAACTGTCTGTACCGCCTGGCAGCTTTTCTCCCTCCTTTTCACAGAGAAATGAGGAGCTGGTGTAAAGTGCCTGCTTATAAAACAGTCTTCTTGTTGCAAACTAAAACACATGTCCAGGCTGTTATCTGTTTCCGTGGCAGAAAGTGACTGGCTGCTTCTCCCGCTGTCTGCACTGGGTGGCAGCACTGTGGGTGAGATTAGAGGAGAAGGACTCTGGACTCATTTCAGCTTGTGAGAAACCATTTAAAACAGGCACAATGCAAAGGCAGGGTCTGCAACCCCGCTGCCTCGATTTAAAACGAATAAATACATCTAAATAAACACATAAAAGGTTCCAAACACTTTATAATGGAGCTGTAAGCAGGTGAGGATTTTTTTTAAAGTATTTTTCCTGCATTTCTGTGAAATGGCACACCCACAACATACCCAGAGCTTGTAAGACGTCAAATAATGCACATAGGGTGCAAATGTAATATCCAGCCTACATCCGAGTCCAACCTAAACCTCTAAAAGTCTCAAAATTTACTCCGAAGATCCAAAAGTACAGTGACACTAGAAATCTGTGTGGGGTCATCTCGACTGAAACAAGCTTTGAGGGTCCTTCAGGAAGCCTGGAGAACATCTTAGTGCTGCTTTCAAGCTCATTCCGAATCCACAGGTCACACTGAAACTTCCAAATTTTAGGATTTACCTTGGAATATGATGCGACTGTCTCACCAATGCTGAAAGCTGGTTACAGGAAACAAAAAGATATTTGGGCCATAAAATGCTGTTCTTTGACTAAAGTCCGTTTAACCCCCCCCCCCCCCCCCCCCCCCCCCGCCCCACAAGAGACACCAACAACATCCCCCTCTTCC
>VOQJ01048103.1:21711-43243 GCA_015052665.1 Apistogramma diplotaenia | reverse complement strand
TTTTTTTTTTTTTTTTTTTTTTTATTTTTCATTTTTCACAAGCCTGTGCAGCTGTTTTTTTTTTTTTTTACTGAGTCTATCTTCTACAGACTGTCTTGGCTTCATGGTGTAGTGGTTAACACGTTTAGCTTATTTGTGAAAGATCCCCAGTTTTAGACTGAGAGGAGACACAAGCCTGGATAAATGGGAGGATTTTCTAGTTTAAAAATTTGTTTCAAATCAAATCATCAGCTGTGGTGACTGAAAGTGTTTCTTTATCTCTAGAAACTATTAATTTCACAAATTCTTAAATAAAATTCTTAAATTTTCTGTTAACCTCTACCAGCAGGTGTCAGTGAAATACAAAGTTATTTTCATTTTAATTAGATAATTATTTGAAATTATTGATTGCGATAAATTCAAATTTGATTGAATGTTTTAGGGGTGGGAAGGATCGTGAGGGTGAGATGCGTTACAACCCATTTCGAATAACACCTTACCAGCTGAAGGTGCAGGGAACTGGGAGCAGTGGGGAGGAGGAAGAGCCATGCTGTCTGGCACTGGCTGAACGCATCATCTCTGGATATGAAGGTTTGTGTTTATCCAGCTTTATTATCTATACCCACTTTAGAGACTCTGAAAAGGTCTTCTAGTGTTTCTGATTAATCTATAACAACTGCTTACTGATTCTGTGCTCTCTGGTGTTTATGATTTGTGTATGCAGCACCTCGGATTCCCATGGACAAGCGCATCTTTACCACAACACACTCCCCTGGCTGTGTGTTCCTGGAAGTTGATGACAGGTCATTACACACAAGTCTTCTCTTAATATAGTCCATTGAAAATTGAATCGCTGCATGTCAAAAGAGCTAATTTTATGGTGACTGTTCACAGGGCTGTGCCTTTGCTAGGATACCTTCCTCAGGATCTGATAGGCACGTCGTTGCTGACTTGCATTCACCCAGAGGATCGTCCCCTCATGCTGTCTATGCACCGGAAAAGTGAGTGTTTGAGGAAGAGGAGTTCAAAAAGTTTAGTTTGCTGATTAGAAAATTCTGTTTTGCATGAGCAACAAATAATAAAGTAACTCAATAAACAAAGCAGGGTTTGTGTGTCAGGTCCTTAGCGGGACTTAAAATTAGGCAAATACAACTTGAGATGAACAACGACAAATATGTTACACCATTTTGTTATTTATTTAAAAAAGGCTTCGCCTAAATGTAGAAGCAGTGTATGAAAATTTAGGTACACCCTAACTGCTTCCATAGGAAATAAGAGGGTAAGTAGCAGCCAGGTGTTGCTAATCAAATGCACTTGATTAATTGATCAACAGAAAGTGTGGGCACCTCTATAAAATCAGACGGTCTGCACCTTTCAGGTGTGTGTTAACACAATGGCAAGGAGGAAAGATGTCAACAATGATCTTCAATAAGAAATTGCTGCTACAAGGCCGTCTCTAAACAGAACATGGCTTAAGTTTGCAAAGGTGCATCTGAACAAACCACAAGACTTGTGGAGCAATGTCCTTTGAAGAGACAAGACCAAAGTGGATAAGTCTGGCCACAATGCACAGTACAACACCGTAAAACCAAACACAGCATATCAGCACAAACACCCCATACAAACTATCAAGCACGGTGGTGGAGGGGTGATGATTTGAACTTGTTTGGCAGTCCAAAGATCTGGGCATCTTGTGGTCATTGAATTGGACATGAATTCCTCCATATACTCTCTAGAGTCAGATGTGAGGACTTTAATACAGCTAAAGCTTGACCCAGTGTGCGCTGTACAACAGGACAATCTAAAAGCAGAACGGCAGAATTAAGATGTTCAATGGCTCAAAGTCCAGACCTCAGCCTGATTTGAAATACTGTGGAGGGACCTAATGAGAGCTGTGCATAAACAAATGCTCGCACACCTTAATGAACTGCAGCAACTCTGTAACGAATAGTGGGACAAAATTCCTCCACAACAATGTGAGAGACTGATAAAGTCGTACAGAAAACAAGTACGTCACGCTATTGCCACTAAAGGTGGTACTATAAGCTGTTTATTAATGGGGCGTAGCCAGTTTTTCACACACTGCTTCTGCATTTTGGATTCATTTTGTTATATAATGTCATGGTGAAATATGTCATTTTGCTCATCTCAGGCTGTATTTTTAGTCCTGTTAAGGACAATTTTATTATCTCTTAATCTAACTCTACTAAAACCTTAGAATTTACAGAGGGTGCATTTTTTACCATTGTTTTGTCAACATTTCTCTTCATGCCTTACTTAGTCTTGAAGCATGCGGGCCAGCCTCCATTTGAACACTCTCCCGTGCGTCTGCGGTGTCAGAATGGCGACTACATCACCTTAGACACCAGCTGGTCCAGCTTTATTAACCCATGGAGCCGCAAGGTGGCCTTCATCATCGGGCGGCACAAAGTCAGGACGTAAGTTACCAAAGCATAAAATCTGAACTACATGAAGACAAAAATGTGTACCGAGATGTATTTAGGTATCTGCCCTGTAATCCCCCAATCTGCCTCTGTCTTTCCTACAGGAGTCCTCTGAATGAGGATGTGTTTGCTGCTCGAATGAAGGAGTTTGTTCCAGTAACTCACGAGGAAATAAAAGATCTTCAGGCCAAGATCTACAAGCTTTTCCTACAGGTGAATATTTCATTGCGGCATAAATGAATTCCAATCAGTACTCCAAATGCTTTGTTAGCATAATGCATGAACATTCTTCAGCATTTATGTTCATTCATTCATATATCAGTCTAATCAAATAAGTAAGCTACTCAGTAAGAGTAACACAAAAAAATAGTCCTACATGTGGATACTTTTGGCAGTTGGTTGCTGTACACTTACCCCTCTGTACAGAAACTTTGAAAGAGAAACCTTGATGTGAAATCTGTTCTCCTTTGTCTCTTCCTTACAGCCTGTTCACAACAATGGCTCCAGTGGTTACGGTAGTTTAGGCAGTAACGGCTCTCATGAGCACTACATTAGCGTTGCCTCTTCAAGTGACAGTAATGGCAACCTGTGGGAGGACTCGCACCGGGAACCGGTAAGACAGTGAGCGATTCACATGTTGTGCTGTTATCCTACTATCTAGTGCCGTGGTTGAGTGTGTACTGTTTGTGTGTGTGTTTTTCCAGATGACTTTGCAGCAGATCTGTGCTGATGTAAACAGAGTGAAGAGTTGGGGCCAGCAGGCTTATCTGGATTCCAGCCACAAGATTGCTTTTCTTGGCAAACGTGTCACAGGTAATGCAGTCCCTCACACACCGAGTCCGAAACAGGGAAAATGTGTTTTTTAAAAGTGGCACATAATTAAAGAGTTAACCAGAATGGCCCTTTATTTTGCCAGCTCCTCTACGCCCTGCAGCTGCTAATGCTGAGGTCAGAGAAGAAGAAAGAAGGAAGCAAACACACATTCCCTCCTATCAGCAAATCAACTGTGTGGACAACATCATCAGGTGTGTGATGATCAATATGCTTTTTTTTCCTGCTGATGCACTCAGTCCCTGTCGTAATATTGACTGTCTTTTGGTGTCCCCCGTTTGTTTGAATAGTTGTTTTTTTTGTGTGTGCATTGTGTGTTTCAGATACTTGGAGAGCTGTACAGGTCCAGCTCTCAAGCGGAAGAGTGAATCTCATTCCTTAGCCACCTCTTCTTCCTCATCTTCTACCTCAGAAGATGATAAACCCACAGGAGCCACTGACATGGCTCAGGACAGTTCAGATGGTATAAACCCACACAGAGCACATGACTTACTGTCCTTTTATCATTAGGGTGAAGGTCTGTAATATTTCTTGGCATATAAACTCCAGCTGTTCCTAACTTTTGCTTTTTCACTTTCCAGTAGTCGTAGTGGAGAATGAGGTGTCAGTGAGCCCTTCAGCTGCAGCTGTAGTCGGGGCACCTCTGACAGACCTCACCATGTCTACTAAGGCTATGAGTGTTGTCTCGGTCACAAGCCAGTGTTCATACAGCAGTACCATCGTCCACGTGCCGCAGCCTGAGTCAGGTATATAAATATTTCCTTATATTTGCTCAGAGGCTTTTTTGTCACTGGTGTTTTTTTAAACTGTCTTTTCCCCCCTTTGTTTTCTGTCAGAGGCCACAGCGCTGGAAGATGCCCCGATGGGCAGTGAGCCTGCTGATGCTGCCCCAACCCCTGTCCGCCCAGCCCCGAGCCCAGCCACAGAGGAAAGAAGGTTTGTAGGTCTCACTAAGGAGGTGCTGTCAGCTCACACCCAGAAGGAGGAGCAAGAATATGTGGATCGATTTCGCCATCGCATCCTTCAGAGCCCCTACAGCTCATATCTGCAGCTGGACAACAGCTCTTTGGCTCACTCCCACCACCCAGGTTTGTGCATATTTCTTTAGAGACTTAACTGATTTGGTGAAATCTGAAAACATTGTTAGCCAACGTTAATTAGACTTATTCTGGGATCTCCATTCACTGCAGGAGACTACCTGCGTCCACTGAGCGCTGGGGGTCGGAATCGTTCTAGAAAAGGGAAGCCAAGACACAAGCGACCCAAACCCCAGGGTTCCTCAGACAGCTATGCTTCCCCACCTGAACCTCCCCGCCATGTCCCTGACTCCTCCTGGCCTTCCTCAGAGTCCTCCCAGCCCCAGATGGGGGCACCCTGTGGCCAAACATCTCCAGCTCAGGTGCCATTCTTTCCTGTCATTGGAAAGCCTGGCCTGGAGCAATCACCAAGAACACAACAGCTGCCTGGAGCAGCCCCTGTGGGGCTGCAGCCTCCCGATCAGCTCAGCTACAACTTCAGCATATTACAAACTGCTCAGAGCCTGCCAGGCATGCAGCAGATCCAAATGGAACCCATTCAGAATGTGCAGAATACCCCAAACTTTCACAACCTTCAGCCCATGGCTCCAACACAGAGCTTCAACCCTCCCTACGTGGCTCCAGTCATGGCTGTCATCCTGCCCAACTATCCAGCTTTCGCTCCAGGTTACCCATCCATTTATCCACCTTCATCTGTACTCCCCCAGGTACCCATCACTATGACGGGGTATGCTCCAGTCAGTGCACCTTTCCCTCAGCCTCAGTTCCAGGCGCAGCCTGGTCCCAACACTCAGATATCCCCAGGCCTTTTGCTTTGCTCACCCAGAGCAAGCTCTTCTGTCGGTGAGGAGGAGGAAGCAGCTGGTCCTCGAGCTTTGTTCTCTAGCTCTCGCTCAAGTTCTCCACTGCAGCTCAATCTTCTGCAGGAGGAATTGCCCAAACTGAGTGAAGGGCTGAGCACCACCGGGCACAACCATGCTGATAGCCTCCATGAACAACATGCCAATGAGGTGAGTCAATTGATCATCTTGAGTAGTAGTATCGGTTGATTTATTTCCCTCAGTATAAATTGCTGGTTTTCTGACAAACTATCTTTGCGTTGGTTAGCGTGATATCCCGAGTGAGTCTGGCAACCACGATGCCCAGTCGACATCCAGTGAACTGCTCGACTTGCTGCTTCAGGAGGATGCCAGGTCAGGGACTGGCTCCAATGCCTCGGGGTCTGGATCGGGAGAGTCTGGAGGCTCTCTGGGATCTGGGTCTGGCTCCAATGGAACCTCTACTTCGCACACTGGTAAGAAAGGCAATAAGCATTCAAGCAGCCCACGCAACAAACAACATCAACAAAACAACAGCCTTTTATTTGCAGTATTTGTAAAGTATATTTATTATATTTTTGACTTGCATTCCAGCTTGATAGCTGGAGTTACTTCTAATGTCCAAGTACACCAAGCTTTCAAATGTTACTGCAGTGAAGTGCAAAGCAGAGCAAAAATATTTTCATTCAAGAGTGAGATGGCAGGATGTGATTGAAGCTCTCCCTTGGTTACAGGCAGCAGCAACAGCAGTAAATACTTCGCCAGCAACGATTCTTCAGACACATCACGCAAAGCTCGCAAGACCCAGGAGACACCGGCAGAGCACAAACACACCTTTGAGAGCCGGGCAGAAAACTCCCTGTGGAGCATGATCCAGCACACGCCCGAGCGGGTCATGATGACGTACCAGGTCCACACCAGGTACACAAATACACGTCTAATTTCTCATACTTATAAACAAAAGGGTAAATCGTTCTTGTGAAAGCTTTTGTCAGCTTGCTTTGGCATTAGATTTCTAAGAATGATGAATGATGTCAGCTGATACAGTCTGTTTCAGCATTTGTCCTGTGGAGTTTTCACAGTAGCATTTAACCCCTGTTGTTTTATAGTAGAAATCTGTTATTTTGAATAAGCCACAGATTTCCCTTTTTGTGACTTCACTTGTGGATTCAGAGAACTGAGTAAGATAAAAGTAAAGTAAAGGTTTGAGGCTCAGTGTTGAGTTTATTTATTTATTTGGGTTTTTTGAAGCAGATTTTTGGATTTATTTTCATGACTCAGATGCTGAGTCTTTTTCTTAGTGTGATTTTAACAACAGCATCTTAACTGTGTGTGTGCGTGTGAGATGGAAGTTTACTTGAAGCAAAATGGTGCAGCAGGCGGTACCTTCTGATTTGATTATGTAATGATATTATCTAATCCTGGAATACAAGAAACACCAAATCCTCTCCACAGTACTTTGCTGATTTATATTTGTACAGAAAATCAGATGTCATTCTCATGACTGCTTTTCCTCGTCCTTCTTTTCGTTTTCCCTCTTTTTCTCCCCACAGGGACCAGAATGAGGTGTTGGCAGAGGACAGGGAGAAGCTTCGAGTGCTTCAGCCGCTGCAGCCCTGGTTCAGCAAAGAGCAGAGAGAGGAGCTGGCTGAGGTCCATCCATGGATCAAACAGCACACCATCCCACAGGAAATAGACACACAGGTATTAGCTCACCAGAAATCAATCACTGTGAACTCTTCTTCCCCTTATGAACAGATGTTTAACACATTGCTGTGTCTCTCAGGGTTGTGTGAGCTGCAGCTCAGCTGCAGGCATGTCCCACTCCCCTCACCCACCTGCACCTGACAGTTCCTCACCTGTGGAGAGCCCTCAGCAGGACGCGGTTGGACCTGTGGTTGACACTTGAGAGACTCTGAATGGAAATCACCCGACATCAGGTTTAAAGTGTGCCAGGCCTGTCAGGAACCCCAACACCTCCCACCATGCATCTCTTCTGACCAGTCTGGAGGAGTGGATCCCTGTGCTTTAGTGTAAAATGTAATATGTTTAATAAAGGTAACAGAGGCCGGACCAGGCCCCGAGGAACAGAGGAGGCGAGAGATGGGCATTTACAGGCATTTTCTTTCAGTCAGCTTAATGTGACTGTTCTTATTGGACCATGAATATTACACTTCTCCTTTTGTGTGTTAATAGAGCCCCTGAGGGGGTTTAGGCTGTATTTAAGACTGTTCAGATCTATGAACCACATATGAAGAGAGTCTCTTGGATGAAGATGAGCACTGTGTATACACCCGGTCTGTAGAACAGGAGTGACTGGGCGAGAAGATGAGGACGGCGCTGGCCCAGAGTGTCAGAACACACGTCAAACTCTTCTCCGGTAGCACAGAGTGCAGGTTGTACAGTATGTGTGCTACATAAACTCCTTCAATTACATAATTAACACATTGTAAAAAAACAAAAAATTGTCTGAGGGACACTATGATAAAGACACATTTGCTGCTCTCCATTTGTAATCGCTGATTCAGATGTGGTGGTGGTGCTGGAGCTAATGCTCTCGCTCCATAGGTTGGTCTCTTTCAGTGCATTCTCATCCCGGGGTATCAAATACTGCCATTCTGGCATCACAGGTACCCACAAGGTGTTCTTTGTGGAGAGGTAACTTGTACAGAGTGGTGAAGTCTGCATTAGGAGGCTGGAGGAATAAATCAGAATGTTATCATTCAGGAGACTGTGGTTTGTGTCGTATTTGGAAGCTTTATGTCGGGCACTTTGATTAGCTGTTTTTTTCCCACTCAGTGATTAGTTTTTCTTTGCCTCGCTGAACAGAGAGACCAAAAAGTACACGGGTTAGGTTTAGGTAAAGATTATGGTTTGGGTTCTCAGCATTACACAGCGGTTCTGCACAAGTGTCCATATTTGGTGAGTTGGGAGTGAAAGAACATTGTTACCTTTACCATAATCCCGGCACAGACATGGAAGGGACACCCTGTTGTATCTGTGAGACACCAGCTGCATTGGCAGAACTGTTATAGATGAGAATGGACAGTTTCGTCCTGTCAAGTGTGCCCTCTTGTTATTTTTCACTCACAAACAGGCAAACTCATTTTAAATTGATATCCGTGCTAGAAGACGAGACAAATCTTGCCCATTACTCAAAAACATCCTGTAGCAATTTCCACTGTCCATCCTGGTCACTCTATAATACCTGTAGCTTACCACAAATTGTAAAACACAGTGTGGCCCCAAATTTCCACTGATCTTGTGTTTACTAACCGAATGAATCTCCTTTTTAGACCCTGTAGCTGTCTGGATGTGTGTTTGTATGAACGGGAGACGGTGAAAGAACGAACTCGCCCATTGTAGTTCTGTGAATGTTTTCATTCTTCTTCCTGTACTGAATTCAGATCGCAGTTGAGCTTGTGAATGTGTATAAGTATGTGTTTGCTGACTGACTGCGAGCTGCTTCTTTTGATACAGTTGTCCAACAGTGCAAGACAGACCATGGTTTTCTACAGTTTTTAGATTGAAAGTATATAACAGTATCATGTATTTTATAGGAAATGTACACAAACTTCACAAAGTGTATAAAAAGCCATTTGTCTTGAATTCAGGGACTGTTTGTGACACAAAGGAATGAATAAATGAGGTAAAATCTGAGATGCAGTTTGACACGAGTATCCATCAAGCACACAACATATACAACAACTGGTATGTTTTTATGTGACATTGAAGTCACGTGGATTTTTTTTTGTTTGTTTGGGGAGCTTCCTGGGCTAACTGGAAAGTGCTGGAGAGATCATACCGGCTGGCTTGGAAATCCCTTTGGACCTGGAGGGGTGGATGGATGGATGAGTATATTTCAGCTTCTGGCTTTTAGATTAAAAATGCAAACTAATGAAACCCCACAACACAAAATATGCATTTATTTATTTACTGGGTTAACAGTACAGTACAACAATAGATCATTAAATTAGTATCAAGCATGGGTGAGCATGTCAAATGAAAAAGATGGTAACTGGGGAAAAAAAGCAAAAGCCACAGCAGATGTAACACCTCGCCCTTTTTTAGTGTAATGTACAGTTTGTAGTGTTATTCACATCCAGAACTGCAAGCAGGATAGCCTCCTTTTTCTAATTTTTTATAAAATGCAATGTTGACATTTTAACAAATAGTAGTTAATGCAGTCTTTCCCACGCTAGGGGGCGCACAACACCAGGGAGAAATTAAGCTGACGCTGTCATATACAAGTACAGCAAACAACATCAGAATACAATAATAAAATAACCAGGGTACAAGATCTGCTCTGCAACCAGAGAACACGTGCAGAACCAAAGACTTTCTAAATGCTAAAGAGCTCCTATTCCATCGTTCTTCTCCACTGGGGAAACTTATGAATGAATCTCTGTGGAGCTGAAGCCCCAAAATGTAAAGGTTTACTAGAAATCTTCCGTTTTCAATAAAAGGAATAGAAACAATTTCATGTTTCAGATTTATTTTTAAATTGGGTTTTAACTGTAGTAAAACACCTGTCCATAAACATTAGAGACTTCACATTAACAGAGCAGCAACAGCACAGAGTTTGAAACAGTGACCTTCAACCCGCTGATTTGTGTTTAGATTCAGCTACGCTCCTACGGTTTGTTGGAGTTCATTCAGATAGTTGCCATCGAAGTCACAAGAGACCAGTTCATTTAGGACTACTCGTCTATTATCTTCTTTAACCTGGCCAACAAAGTGTGACTTGAGAAATTTATACTGCTGTGAAACACCTCTCCCATCCATATTAAATTCACAGGAGAAAAAGCAGGAGATCCCCTCTTAGCAAGTGTCGACCAAATCAGCATCAGAACATGTGTGTAACAAGGAACAGTCCTCATGTTCTGCTTGGTGAAGATACAGTTAATCAGGAATGAGTGGAAGCAGTTATAGTAACACTTCAGTGACGAAAAGGAGAAAAGCAAAGCTAAAATAAAAAACTTTTAAAGTAAAGGAGTAACAATTCAAGCTGCAACAGAAGCGAGTCAGTTCCCTGCAATCTATGTACACCAAGCATGTCAAACGCGCAGGCCGCTTCCGGCTACGCCCCCTACTTCCAGCCAAGGATTGGCGATAAAAATATGGTACAAATAGGCTCTTTAAGTTACTTTTTTGACATTCCACTTTCTCCTCCAGTTAAGAGGGTTGAGCAGAATGTCGAAAAGGTAACTTAAACGGCCTATTTGTACCATATTTTTAAGGCCAATTCTCGACCGGAAGTAGGGTCGTGACCGGAAGCGGCCGCGAGCCGCGAGTTTGACATGCCTGGTGTACACGTTTCTCCTTCATGTATCAGTCTGGACCTTCTTAGGTCCACTGTGATCTATGCACAGTGGTCCCCATCTGATCTTTTAAAGTTTGATCAAGATAGATAAAAGGAAAAATAAAACATTTTCTTGTACAGTGCTGTGAAAAAATATTTGCCCCCTTTCTGATATATTTTTTGCATATTTGTCACAGTTGCATGTTTCAGATCATCAGCCAATTTGTAATAATAGATAACTGCATCCTAAACCCAGTAACTGATTCTGCCACTCTTGGCTACAAGAACTGCACTCAGGCATTTGCAATAACTGGCTATGAGTCTTTCACATCACTGTAGAGGAATTTTGGCCCACTCTTCTTGCAGATTTGTTTTAATTCAGCCACATCGGAGGGTTTTCGAGCATAAATTGCCAGTTTAGTGCTCCAGATGGTAACACTACCACCATCATGTTTAATTGTTGGCATGGTGTTCTGCTGGCTATGCAGGTTTGCTAGGTTTTTTTCCCCTTAATAGATGAAATCATCATTTAAAACCTGCATTTTGTATTTACTTGGGTTATCATTGTGTGATATTAATATTTTTTGATAATTTGGAATACTTGTATGAAAATATGCAAAAAACCAACATTAGGTAGGGGTAAATACTTTTTTACAGCACTGTATATGTATAATACCCACAGTATGGCAACACAAACCCTCAGTGTGAACTGTTTTTACAGGTTTTTTTCTTCTGAATTTCACAACACAGATTTTTGCAACACTGAGTTTCTCTCTGCTGCATCTCTCCTGCCAGGACAGAAGGTAGTATGGAGCTGTTCAGTTTGGAGCGCAGCCTCTGGACCAGCCAGTGACTCCATATCCACTTCTTTCATTTCACTTAGAGAACTTCTGCATCTCTGCAAGAACGAAAGACACACTGAGTTCGAGGAAGAAAATGCCAGGTGATTCATGACAGACGGATGCCCGTATGTGCGTACCTTTGTCAAGATCGATGACTTTAGGTTGAATTTTCACGTGGACTTTTTCTTTCAGCAGGTTGTTCTTGTAGTCTAAATACAGGAGAAAGACCACATTTAAGCCCATCTGAGAGAAAAACCAAAATAACACTCTGCTTCTAACTCACCAAATCTTCTCTCCTCCTGACTGCAGGCATTCACCTCAGTAACATCCATCTCAAACTCATCTGAGCAGCTCTGACTTCTGCTGGACCTATCACAGTGAGAGGGACATGTGGGTGTGTGCTAAAGGTAAAGACAGTAATTATATTTGTGTGTGTGATGTCAGCACTCACCCCACATATGACTGACGATACACTTCTGCAAACACAAGAACATTTGATGAGATTCAAAAATACAGATTCAGAACGATTCACCTCAAATCAGCCGTCACTCCAGACCTTTGGTCGTACGCCGTCGTACGATGAGGATGATGATGAGGACGATGAACGCCAGGAGCAGGAAGGAGGTGAGGACGTAGGCCAGAGGCAGGAGAAAGTGATGTCTCTGCTCGGGCAGGATGACCGTGATGACTCGCGGTGACTCCGCTTTAGCTGTGTCTGAGTAAAAGAAGGGTGGAAGTAGTCAGCATTTCTTTTTCATCTGCTCTTCATCTTTTCACTCACAAACAAACCGTGTGTGTCATTACGAGGTTTACAGATGTAGTAAACAAGACCGGAGCTTCAATTAGGGCACACATTACTCCAGTCGTGAGTGTCACAGTACTAGTTTTGCACTGTATCACGTAAAGAATTGAAGAAAAACTGGATTTCTGCTGAGATTAATTTTGTTTTCAGGAGTTTGTGTACACTTAAAGACAGATTTGGTGGCACGGCTGTTTGTAATCAAACGTGTTGCACAACGTTTCCTGCTGTATGACATGCCGAACATGTTAGGGAAGTGAGAAATAATTGGTCGTTCGGCTTTTGCTGATCTGCGCGATTCTGCTGAGTGTTCAGAAGGACAGAATGAAGGCGAGGCTGGTTTCATTTAGCTCCATAAAAAAAGGAGTAAAAAAAGTGCAAGGCAAGAGGCAGCTGTGGACCTCAGACTCAACATATTTAAGCCAAAATGAAATCCAGACTGTCATCCACTGATTTACTTTTCCTGGCAGTAAAACACAGAAAGGCGATGAGCGCTAGAAGAGCAAAGGAAGCACAGAGCAAGTTTGAGCTGAGGAGGAGAGCCGAGGGAGAGGAAGGAGAAGACGAGGTGTTTCTCCAGAGGCAAGCCTCACAACAAATAAAGCTGTAAGAGACTTCCAACAGACATCCCAAACACAAACATACAGCTGCACAAAAAATTATACAGTACTGATGTTAAAAATCCTCTGATTATTATATTGAGGTTAAAAGGCTTTTATTTCCTGACATGAGAACATGTGCGTTTGTATTCAAACTGGCTGCACTGACGGTGCCAAAACTGCATGGACAAATAACTCCGATGGGAGGGAGGGAGGGAGGGAGGGAGGGAAAGGGTGACCTACATCTTTTCTACCCCTTCTTTTCTCTCTCACGCTTTCTCAACAACCTAATTCTTTACTGTCTCCCTCTGTCTACCTTTCAATTTGACTTGTGTGAGCAGCTGTTGTACAGATGAGGCATGCGTCCTGTTTTCGTCCAAACACTACAGAAAAGGCTCCTTTCTTTATATGTAAAGGGAAAAAGTCAGACACGCTTTGCATGTGAGATCATCAAAGGATGAAAATTCAAAGGACCGAGCAAAAAGCAGACGAAAGTGGGCAAAGATAGAGGGAAAGTCCTGCAGAATGTGTGGAGCCAGCCAAAGTCAACAGGGCAGCAGACAGTCGGAGGGGGCGAAAGGAGAGGGATAAGAAGACATAATACTGCAGTGGACAACTGCAATGTCTGAGAGTGCAGAGGAGCAAATTGTTCGAACTCATTCCTGTGCTGGAGATAACCCAGCACAGTTCTCATGGAGAAATCTTACTGTATTATTACGGCTCTGAGAGCAAAGGATTAATTGAGTGGGCAGATTTGGACTGAAGTCCACTAACTGTATGTAAGAGATTCCACTGAAATGAGATCGGTCTTTTTGGCATGTACTTTAGACACACACACACACAAACAGATGGACTCAGCCACAGGCATTTCCAAAGCCTTCTCAATGATTTTCCCACATTGATACATCTGCCATTAACAGCTTTGCTTCAGTTACCTTCTGGAAAAACAAACCCGTGCACCAGAAACGCTCTCATTATCGAAGAATCTGAGGTAGGCTGCTGGCAACCCGACATGCCAAACAAATCCCCTCACCTCATCCCTCCTCCTCTCCTCTCTCTTGTCTTTTCTCTGTTTCTAGTGTGCACCCAGGGAAAGAACCTTCTGGGTCAGGCAAAGAGATGTGTGGAAAAAACAATCCCTGCAAACCTAACATGTACGACTACACACACACACGCGCGCGCGTTAAGAGGAAAGTGAAAGGCGATGAGGGTTTTGATCATATGTGTATGTGTGAGAATGTGTGGGTGGGGGTGGGGGGCTAAGGGGCCTGGCATGAGTCAAGCTGACAGTGCAGGAAAGAACTCGGTTTCTTCACCCGCGCCCACTCTTTTCTTCTTCCTCTGCTGCTACTTGTTTTGGAGAACCTGAGTCAGACCGGGAAAAACATCCAGGATGAACGAGGACTAAACAAGACAGCACAGAGGGGACGAGTGAAGTAAAGAACAGATGTGTGTGTTTCCCCTTCTCCTAATCGTGCGTATGATAGTTCAAATCCACTGGGTCATAAAACATTCTCTCTGCTAAGGCACTCACGCTGATAAACCCAGGAAGAAAGAAATGTGTGTGTGTGTGTGTGTGTGTGTGTGTGTGTGTGTGTGTGTGTGTGTTACCTTTGTCTTCACTGGGTAGTGCTTTAGCCGGCATGGTGGTCTGAACCAGCGAAGGCTCGACTGTGACCTGAAACACTCTCCTCTCATGGAGACCGCAGTAATGATGATGGAGGTGGCAGGAATACATCCCCTGGTCTGTTGGCTGTCAAAGCACACATGCGCATGATACTACATGAAGGTCAAAAAACACTCAAATGGATTGTTGTTAATCACCAGCAACTAAATAATAGCAACTAAATCCAAGTAATTAAAGGTTTTGGATTTGCTTTAAAGATTTGTTCACATCAGTGTTTTATTTTCACTGTTTAAGGGAAGGAAATGCAGCTAGAAGATAAATCATATATCAAACTGTAGCTTAAAAGTAGGATTTTCATATGTTATAACTTGCTTTGGTCGCTCTTTGGATCTCCGTGAATTCCAGTGTGGTAAAGTCATGAAATTTCCTTTATACTAAATATTCCACAGTCAGCTGTTTGTGGTTTTATAACAAAGTGGGAGAGATTGGAAACAACAACAACGCAGCCACAAAGTTGTAGGAAACGTAAAAAACCTGAGCGGGATCAGCGGATGCTGAGGTGCATAGTGCGCGAAAGTCTGCAACTTTATGCAGAGTCGATCGCTACAGACCTCCGAACGTCATGTGGCCTTCGGGCCTTTTAAACACATCTGTTCGGATACATCAGAAAACCTGTGGCCCAGCTCACCACTGATAAATCAGATAAAAAGATTTTATATTAATGTGGAAAATAAATCTGCCTATTGTTTTCTGTAGCTGACCAGAAAGCTGCTCCCCAAAGCCTTCTGAGCCTGTGTGTAAATTCAATTTTATGATTTATGAGATCTGCTTAGTATTTAACAAATGACAATAACTGTTGCCTGGGTGGGTTTAACTGCATTGGTTTCCCAAGATATTGTGGTTTGAAGCCTCATTTTCTCAGTGGAGCAATAAAGTTTGACTTGAAAAGAGCTGCATTAATAAGGAACGTTCCATATGTTCGGAAATCACTGTTTTCATGTACTCGCACAAATACACACTTGTGTCTGCACTGTTGTACTGTGTTTTTTTAACGTGTGCCTTGTCTGTACCTTTGTTAAGCAACAGTCCTTTTACAGACTCAGACATACACACCTGCAGATCTGATATGGTGAGTGAGAAGTCTCCCTCAGAGAAGGCTTGATTGCTGATGTTCATCTTCCTCTGAAGGAACAAAGGTCCATAGCTCCGCTGCTCCCCAGAGGCGTACAGGTCCACGAGGCGATCCGCACGGTCGTGGGGAACTCCTGGTGCCTGACGGTCCCAGTGAACCACCTGCAGAAGCCACCGAGGCAGGAAAGGAGTCAGATATTTCAGTTACTGTTGTGATCAGACGCTTCCATCCGCTCATCATGTGCATGAATGTCATGGTAATCTGGGGTGCACAAGTTTGAATTTATTTTAGATTTTCTCTGAGCCACACACAAAAGTAAATATACAGTACAGGCTCTAATATATAGATAATATAAATATATTGTGCACCTAAATCTTGTTTTTTTTTTAAGTCAATAAGGATGTATGCTGTTCAATCACTCCACTCTGGAAAAAGAGCAGTTCAAAGAAATCATTAAACACCCCAAGTCAAATCTTAGCTCTTGAACTGTCTCAGGAAGCCAGCGCACACACCTGCTGGTCCCCCTCCTCATTGCTCCAGTCTGTCCACACGCTACGTCGGTTGATGCACGGCAGCACCACGGTGCTCCCGAGCAGCACCACGTACACGGCCTTTTGCCCATCCCAGTAGCGCTGTTCTTTACGGCCTTTATGTCAGAAACACAAGCCAAGAGGGGTTTATGGAATAATACCAAAGCATATTTCAGCTCACATGCTGGTACAGTGTGATACATACGTGACTTAGTGACATTGAGTTGGACTCTGATTGACTCGTAGAGGTTGCAGTAGAGATGGTGGAGGTTGCAAGAGTACAGACCTCTGTCATTCTTTGTGACATCTACAGTATCATCACATGTAGAAATACAGCAAATCAAACATGGCCCTTCAGAAATAGATGCGTGCATGTCACATTATTGCAAACCTTCATCCAAAACCTTTTAGATTTCATTGCATAGTTTTATTTTTTTATTGTCAGTAACATAATGCAGTTTGGTAAAGTTTCAAATATATTCCTTTCTGTGGCACTTGGGTATTTGTGAAATCCTTGACAACTCTGTTTTGGGGATTTGCTGTTGGATGGTAAATGAAGTTGTGCACTGATGGGAAACAAATACCAAAGCAAACCACTTGAAAACTGGGCACAGAGCTATAATGACTTTAATCGTAGACAGACCTTCTGTCCCCATTAGCAGACATAGCTGCCTGTAACAATATAATGGTCTCACTGGTGCAATTTAGCGAGGAGGATAAGGATAATATACTACCCGTGTTAGACAAATACCTAAACTTCATTTTGCTGGACTGTGAAAATCTAAATCTTAATGTATGAAAGCACAGTGAGACACACCAAATACAATCAAATACACATTTACACATGAGTCAGAAACTGTGTGTGACCTTTGATGACCAGGGAGAAGTTTCCATCCTTGAAGGCCTTCGGGCTCAGACTGACCCTGCCCAGATTGTAGGAGTTGTACATCCTCTGTTCTCCTGCCGAGAACATGTCCGTCACCCGCTCCATGGCGTAGTCCGGATAAGCCCGGTACATATCCCAGTGGACCACCCTCTGCCTGTCTCTCACCCTGTCCCTGGTCCATACCATGCGGCTGCTCACACACTGCAGCACCAGCTTCGACCCAGCACGGGCGCTCACGTTATAACCCGCCACCATCACGCTGCTGCTGCTCTCAGCCTGACACAACACTAAAACATAAAGGGGGGCAGAATTTTAAATGTTCCTGGACACATGATTCACATCACACACATTCAAGGAGAAACATACCTGCTGTGAAGAAGCAGGCCACAGGGACTGAGGAGAAAAGGTGAAGAGGATAATCACTTAAACATGTATTCAGACAAGCCCTGAAGGTGCTTATAGTAAAAATATATATTTATTCAGAATCGATGTGGTAGTCAATACAATGTACTGCAGCTGTAAACAAATAAATACTGCTGTTTGGACACTTTATTGGGCTTTGTTTCTGTATTTGCTGTTTGGCCTGATTGTGATTAGCCCTCACTAAGTGTTTCTCATCTCCAAAGAATGTATCCGCGTGATAAGGAGGGACAGGCGTCAGCCCAGAAAGGTCAACATTTTTTTTTCAACTAAATCTTTAAAATTTTATCCACCTCAAGAAAAAAATACGAGTGAAAATGTTATTTAAGAAAATACGTGTTGGGTTTATTTGCATGAGCAGAGCAGAAACAGAGCTGTATCCAAAGCACGGGTTATAACTCACGAATGATTTTTTTTAATAGATTAAAAATAAATACTCACTGTGGATCAGGAGGAGAGCCTGAAGAACCATGTCCTCCCTCTTGGTTTTCATCTTCACAACTGTAAGCGTTCAGGTCAGTGTTGAGCCGCCCTGAGCAGAAGAGAATATCTCCAACTCTATCCGTCCGCAACAGCAGCCCGACTTGATTCAGTCACATTTCGGACTTTGGAGAGATCTTTGCTGCCACCGCATCAGCTCAGAGCTCCAACACAGAACCAAAACAGGACCGAGGGGAACTGATCCAAGCCGGGAACTGAAACCCGACCCCGCCGCGCACCCCTCCCCTCACAAACCCTCTGACTGATTACAATACAGATTTACTTTTACAGAGTTAAAAAAATATATTGTGCTATCTTTCTTTCTCTTTTCGTCCTCTTTCTGCTTTAATTATCTCGTTTTTTCACAAGTTGTGTTAAGTGGCTTATTCATAGTAGTTATATATCGTTACTTTTGCAGTGGTGAGATGATAACATTTCAGACTCCGTTTACTGTAGCACCCGCTACATTAAGTGAAACAATTAAGTTCCAGCAACATAACAAATAACTTAGTGTTAATGAAAACTGATACACTGCCTATATATTCCACAGACTATTATATATTTGTGCATTTAACCGGCTGAAGAAACCTGACACATCAACAGGTCACCGCTGCTCAAGCAGATATTCCTCCTAATTCAGCTCAGTTACGACACCCAGCGGCTGATTCTCCTTCTCAAACATCCACAATAATACGGTCGACTGTACCAGGAGTTTGTAGAACCCAGAGTGGTTTTTTTTTTAAAATCTTATGAAGGTCAACATAAAAATTCATCGGGCTCATATTAACTGACCTCTGATGTGCATATTGAAAACAGTATTAAGAGGCTAATATCAGTCCTATAGTGACCAAGAAGATGTGGATGATGAAAGTGAAGACAGCATGGAAAAAAAGATTGCCTACAATAAAGAGGGGCTTTCTGTATGTGGACTGTCAAGTCCACCATACTGTGGTGATAAAAACAGAAGTGAAACGTAAGAATTTCTAATGAGTTACCTAAATCAAGTCCTCAGTAGCCTAAACGAATTTCTGGAATCACACACTCTTCTGGCCAATGTGTGAACTCAGTTCTGGCACTTAGCTACATCCAATCACTCTCTTTTCTGTAACAGCAAACACATTCTCAGTCACTAAACACACTTCACATTTATGTTGCAAACCATACCGTACAACATCTGACACACAGTATGCCACACTGCAAGTACTGTGATGTTCATTACTATGCAATGTCCACTGGCAATATAGATTCAAGTGCAAAAAAAATCGTTAGAAGAGAAGAAACACATAGAAGATGAAAAGAAACAAAGAAAGAGATAAAAGAAGATGAGAAAAAATCAATACAGCAACAAAGTGTGAAATAGCATACCAGGTAAAGAAACTGGAAGAGACCAACAAAAACCTGTTGGAACGGCAAAATTTGCAGGTTGGACAGTTGGACATGAAAACTGATTGTAAACAAATAAAGAAGCTTCTGAAACAGAAAGAAGCAATAGAAAAGAAACTGCTGAAAGCCAAAGAGAAAGATGCAAAGAAGCAGATGAAAAAACAAGAACAGGAAGAATAAAAACTGCAGAAAATTCAAGGGAAAGAAGCCAAAAAAAAGGCAGAAAAAATGGAAAAAAAGGCAGATGAAGTGAAAAAGCAGGAACAGAATGTGCAGCATCCATTTTGGATCTGTGGTGGTTCTGCTTGTGTCCAGGTCCAGTTGAGGAGTAGCCTCCTCTTCCATCTTTTTATTTCCACCCCCAACCGGTCTCGGCAGATGGCCACCCCTCCCTGACCCTGGTTCTGCCGGAGGTTTCTTCCTTTAACAAGGGAGTTTTTCCTCTCCACTGTCACCAAGTGGTTGCTCATAGGGGATCTTTTTGATTGTTGAGCTCTTTCTCTTTCCTCTCTTTTTCTTTCCTACTGTCCTTTCTTTATTCCTTTTTTTTATTATCTTCAAATAAGCTATCCCTCTACATTATTACATGTCCACTTCTATTATTAAATAACATTTAGAATTCTCAAATTACCACCACAACTCTGTTAAATGTGGTTAAATGAGAAATTGGTGTTGCTTTTTTTTAAACATTTTTTAAGAAAAAAGTTTATAATCAATATTAACAATCAGTTTCGGCTACATTACAAATTACTTTCCTTAGTGTATGAAAAGAAGCATTTATACTGTATGTACATATTTACAGTGGCCCTGAAGGGCCAAATGCACAGCAACTAAAGAACACACCAGCAAGCAGAAAAATGCTGCAAAAGTGCACAAAACAAAACGGAAGTTGGAAAAAACAAAAACGGAAGTAAAACAAAACAAAAGTAGTAGTACTTCCGTTTTGTTTTGTGCACTTTTGCAGCATTTTTCTGCTTGCTGGTGTTTTCTTTAGTTGCTGTGCATTGACTACTTTTGTTTTCTTTTACTTCCGTTTGTTTTTTCCAACTTCCGTTTTGTTTTTTCCGACTTCCGTTTTGTTTTCTGCACTTTTGCAGCATTTTTCTGCTTGCTGGTGTTTTCTTTAGTTGCTGTGCATACATATTCATGGCTGTGATTAATCAGCAATTATCTGTATTAAACATTTAACTTTTAGTTTCAGATCTAAAAGAAACAGTGAAGCGCTGTATTTATAATTTCATGCTGACATAGGCCAAGAGGCAGGGTACACCCTATACAGGTTGCCAGCCTGGTGCAGGGCCCAAACAGAGAGACAGACCATTCACACCTATGGGCAATTTAGAATCACCAATTAACCTAACGCCAATATCTGCACATCCTTGGACCATGAGAGGAAACCAAAGTACCTCCAGAAAACTCACACAGGTTCTGGGTTTGATTCCACATTGGCTCGGGCCTTTCTGTGTGTTTGCATGCGTTTTCTCCAGGTATTTTGGTTTCCTCCCACAGTCCACAGGCATGGGCCAAGGTGGATCTGAATCCATCCTTCTCATTTATAAAACCACACAACACAGAAAAAAAACCAAAAACAAACCCAAAACAGAACAAGGAGGGTGAAATAAGGGACTCTAAGTGCAATCCTTGGTCACACTGCTTAAAATTTTGGGCATATAGTAAAAGAATATTACCGAAATAGTAGTGTAAAGTTGTAAAGTGTGTTACAGAAAGGTTGTGTGGATGGCCTTGCAGAAGAAATAGTTTGTGTAATTGACTCCTCCCTGTGGGCAGAAGGTATAAAAGGAGCTGACCGGGGTGAGACGAGTCGCAGGAAGTTTAGTTTTTTAATTTGATTTAATTAAATTTTTTTACAGCAGCAGTGCTGTGACTCAACTAGAAGAGATTGTCACCTATGTGGCAAGTCAGAAATTTAAAGCTTTGGACAATTTCCACATTAACAGTCTCCATTAATAAAAATGTCAGTGTGCACTTCCTGAAGTCCAGGGTGAGTTTTTTTTTTTGTGTTTGTGCTTAGTATGAGGTGTGTGGACAGTTTGTGACGCTGGTCCCAGTATCCGGATGAATCCTCACCTGATAATGGGTGTCGTTATGGAAGTGGATATGTGATAGCATGCAGGGTCATATGTAGAAAGTGACCAAGATAATCTTGTAATTTACAGTAATTTTAGAATGAATGTGATGTGTCCTAAAACCCACCTTTAAAAGTGAAGTTCCCATACCGGGAGTCGAACCCGGGCCGCCTGGGTGAAAACCAGGAATCCTAACCGCTAGACCATATGGGACTGACGTCAGCGCGTTATATCGTGTGTCTTAATAAATGTACGTACTAACTACAGACGGGTATATTTGATTTTACTGTGATTTTACATTTGTTAAGAGCTGTTCTTGTCTGACTTGGACGAATT
>VOQJ01048102.1:8524-19788 GCA_015052665.1 Apistogramma diplotaenia | reverse complement strand
CAGTCTGGACAAACAACTACCAGAACTTTTTCTGTAGTTTTACACATTTCCTCCAATTTAAGCTCCAACCGCGGTGCTGACAGATGACTATCGTATAAAACCATTACATACAGCTTTTTCTTATACAGTATTCAAATATCTGCGGGACTCAATATGCAGTTGAACTTGTGTACAGACAGAAAGGAGGTTTCTCTGGTCTGGCCCACTGAAGACTGAAGTGTTTGACATCCCTGACTTAAAGCCTTCATGGAGCAGGACTGAATTTGTGGTACTGATCTGCTGTGTTGAACAAAACCTGGAAATTAAATTGCACATTCCACAAATCTGGTGCAGGATGCTGTTAGACTGGTGACTGACAGAGACTCCCAGCTGATTTTCATTTTGCCAGTCCTCTCCATGCTCAAGTGTGACATTTACGCAAAAGTCACTCAAGCATTAAAAATGGATGCGCCCATGTTTGGCTCTCGTTAAAAGACGTAGGTCTGTGTTACAACAGAGGAAATTAGCATTCACGTCCACGTTCCCCCGTATGTCAGAGGAAAGATGGCTCACGTTGAAGAAACAATCCTCGTGTTTGCACAGCCGCCGATAAACGGCGAATCGTACCACAAAAGGAAAGAAAAGCTCCGACAAGATGCCGATCCCTCGGCCCGCCTCTCTGCCTTTGTGACTTTAGCCAAAGTCGTCTTCTAATCAACTTTCAAATCATCAATGTGAAGGTTATAGTAGCACCTTTCCAGCGGTGCAGATAAACCAGCCTCCATCAACATTCCTGTCAGTGGCTGCAGGTCAGGCTGATACGATATCCATGGCCTTATTCCAAGCCTGCCTTACCGCTGCTGCCACCGCCACGTCAATTTCAGCCCAGGAGGAAATTGAATGCCCTCTAAGAGTGCCTATTCAACAGCAGGAGAGATGCCTAATTGCCTGCAAAGGCGCAGGACAGCAAGACAGTGTGCAATCACGCCTACGGGTCTTTGAAGAATGGAGGGAGGTGACGAAACTCTTTTTAAGTCCTGTAACTTTAGCACAGCGGGAGGCGTTTGTTTGCATCCATTTTTGTTAATAACACACGAAGAGTCCTGAATACGCCTGTCAGTCAAGATTGCAGTGTGCCCTCAGCTGATTTCGCTTTACTCTGCTTTCCAAGAAAAGACAACTGCTGGCTGTCACATGTCAACATCTGTCTCCTCACACCCATAATCCTTCACAACTTAGTGTTGTTTTTCTGGACTTTGGATTAAGCTGTGGCTTCTAAAGGGAGAAAAGACTGCATGGCCGAGGCTTTTCTAAACTATAAATAGCTCCCAGCAGCACAGCTGGGATTTCCTTTCACTCACATTTTTAATTTTAGAAGAAATTAAATGTTTACAGCCCAGGATGGCAGATTAGTATTGATGACATGTTTCTAACAAACTGAAATTTAATTTATTATCATTAATCAGCTGGACTGATGGAAAATGTTTTGGTATTTTAAACAATTAGTATATTGTTGAGGTAGTCTTCATATGATTCAAGCGGACCGGTTGTGCTTCATACTTTTACTCTTAAACTCTCCTAAAGCAGCTTTGCATGATTCGCAGTTCAAAATAATCCTTATTTGTCTCATACTAGGCTTTGGTGCAGCCACTCGGGTCCTCTGACTGAAACCATCTCGCCTCAAGCCAACTTTCTTCTGATTGGCTAAATACAACAAGTGGGTGGGGCTTGAGGTCTGAGATGTCTATATTGGCGATGTCCCCAGCTCTACGTGTAACGTGAACATCCAGCGCTACAACAGTTCATGTCAGAAAACAAGGCAAAGCAAAACAGGTATGCGTTACAAAGTAACCACTTTGGACTAAACAGTTACATGCAGCCTGAGAGAAATGTGCTCAAACTGTGCTGAGTCCCAGAGACTAACAGACTGCAGAGTGGATTTAATTTGTACTGCAGTGACCGGCGTGCTTCCAAACAGCTCCATCAGGAGGCGTTTACATCAGTTGGAATTAGCCTGAGCAGGTAAAGGTCATGTGAAGTCAAGTGGCCTGCTGGATGAGTCAAACTCCTTTCCATCAGTGAGTTCCCTCGCTAATTAAAGCACGAAGTCCCCACGATGAAGCTGCTGTATTTGAATAAGTGAATCAGGCTTTAGTGCTGCAGCTGGGTTTGGACCACGTGACATCAGGACTAGAATGAAAACGGCCGTCTCCTCGGATCGGCGCGTTAACGTTTTTCTGGCATTCCAGACAGGTGACGCCAAAAGGGAAGTTTCAGGGCGCCACTGGTGGACAAACTATGCCACGCCAACACTCATAACAAGGTTGAAGGGAGCTTCCCCATCACTTGTTTATTTTTTTATTTTAATTCCATTATTAATGCAGACACAAACACATCTGTAAACAGCTGGTATCAGCTGATAAAGTGGTCACGCTCTGGTCTGCTTCGTGCTTTTTCAGTAAATCAAATCAAGAAAAAGTTAAAATCAGCACCCAGAGGAGTCGCCCCTGCTGGCCATTAAAAAGAATGCAGGTTTTAAGCACTTAACACCGTCTATGGGAGGCACTGATTCACTTTTCATGGAGTGACCTGAATATTAAAGAGGTGCTTTTGTTTTGTCTTGTCAGTCGATGGCTGAGTCCACGATGGCTGAGTTGCTGGTGCTTATGTGCCGGATTTGAGAACTTTATATATCTCAGTACTGACACCCTGCTTGACTGGTCACCTTTCATCATTTCCACTCCAAAAAGCAGCAGACGGGAAGAATCCTGGTGAGCAGGTAGAAACGTCGGTGCTGTCAGGACAGCGTCTCCTCTTCTCGTCCAGCATTCGTCACCGGGCCGCTACCCCACCACATGAGGGAGGGAGGAGTAAACAGATTTCCTTACTGCCAGTTGATACCACCATGTGCTCCACCTGCACAGAGCCCGTTTGTTGGTGGCAAAGGTCATCAGCGGGCATGTGTTTTTGTTTTTGTAAAGCACCTAAACGCAGAGACGCAGTAACGGGGCAGACTGGATGGCGCACGCTGCAGCTCTAACAGCACGGGCTGCATGACGGCATGCATGAGCGCCTTCACACGTGTGGGTGTGAACATGAGCCGAGCGGATGTGTTACACCGCGTGTGTACCAAGTGCTCCACCTACTGCTGAAACGCTGAAGGACAGAGCATGTCAGCACAGATGATGCTGTCACAGCTTTGACCTTTGGTTGTTCCTTTAGTCCTGCAACAACAGGGATGCTGCACACTGTTGGGTCGAGAAGAGCCGGCTGGCTTGATGCAAGCAGACAAGAGCAGGGAGGAGACGAGGAGGAGGAGTGCTGCATGCCGACAATGCAACGATGAGCCTCGAGGCTTCCTCCGTCTCCGGTTCAAGGTGATCCTGCCTTTTAATTCACCATCACAACTTCACAGAGAGCTCATTAGGTCCCGGATCTTCGCCACAAGTACAGGTTACACCCCCACTCACCCACACACAAGGCAGGGAGATTAACAGCCTTGATAGGGTCTCAAACAGGTAATTAAAACCAGAGGCAATTTTTCCATTTATAATTACATCCAATTAAACTCCCAGCAGCCTTCCTTTTGTAAATGTGAGGACTGGACATTAAAAAAATATCTTGGCTGAATGATCCCGCACAGCCTTCGCTGCTCCTCCATAAATGTTACACATGGCTAATGAAGGCGACATCGGGAGTTAATTGAATAATGGCTGAATAATGTGCAGAGAGGAGGAGAAGCTGGAGGCGAGGAGAAGATTACCTTTGTTGAAGAACATGGAGGCCATCTGACCCATCTCCACCCGCTCCACGATGTCAAAGTGATCAACGTGACCTGCCCTCTCTGCGAAGACAGGAGGAGGAAATACACAAACACATATACGCATAAAAAAGTGCTCATCAGTGTTCAAAGGTTAAACTGTGTGAAAGTACTGATCACTGTTTTTTATGATGGACTTAAAATAAGCCATAAACTTACAATGTTCACTCACATTAAAGTCATTTAAAACTGATCCAGAAGACGTCCACATTCAGATCAGCTTCACAGTACATGCAGGGTCCCCCCACAGACTGGCTTTATTTGGGCAGACCACCCAAGCACGTTTTACGATTTTTAATTTTTTCATTGATCTGAGACATGATCAATCACTATTGGAAGGCCTCAGTTTTATTTTAAGGCTTTTTGTTGGCGCTTCCCTGCAGGCAGCTTGGCACATCACCGCAGTCCTCCGTGACACTCAGCTGTCGTGCGGCTGGCGGCTGCAGGCCTTCTGCTGCGAGCAGTCGGGGCTCTCTAACCTGAACCCGAGGCAGATGGAGAGCCGGTTCGGGTGCCCGAAATCGAGCTCGCCAAAGCTGCAGTCCATGGCGGAGATACACTATACTGCTCCTGTGTTCACTCACCAATCCAAATCATTGGATTCAGGCGTTCCAGTCAGCCAGGCTTGCAGACTGCAGCTACAAACATTAGTGAAAGAACGGGTCGCTCAGGAGCTCAGAACTCCAGCGTGTTACCGTGACAGGGTGATACCTGTGCAAAGTGGAAGTGACTGGGAACGACAGCAGCTACCATTACAATGACAGAGCAGGGTGAGCGGCAGCTTTCTGCAGAGTCGATCACTGCACACCTCCGAACTTCACGAGGCCCCCAGATTAGTTTAGATGAATAGTTTCAAGGTCTCTACCTGTCAGGCTTTAAAAACAAACACACTAAAGCTGTGACACTCACGACACTCACGGACAGACAGGATGGGCCTCGTCTCCGGCTCCGCTCGGCCCCGGCACGTCACGTCGTCGTCGTCTGAATACTCGGATGTGGAGTCGCTGTCGTTAACCTGTCGGGGACGGCAGGAGAGCGTGAGTTCCTGTTTTCCTAATTCCTCAACACAAACAGTCAGTTTACAAGCTATTAACACCGTGTTTATCTGTTCTGTGTGTGACACAGAGGAAGGCAACATCTGGAAATTACAAGCAGCAGCTGGGAAACCCTGTGGATGATGGAGGCGCGTCGCACCGATCACGTGCCCGCAGATTCTCTGCAGATTAATCTCAATTAAGCGAAAGTGGCGGTCAAATCTGTGAGCGGATTAATAAGTGATGGAGGAGCAGCGAGCAGATGAGGAGTGACGGCAGAGAACGACTGCAAACACGTGGTTACGGCCTCACAGCAACAAAGTCTAGGAAACGAACACGCACCCGTGTGCAGGGCGTGACCCCGCTGCATCTGGTCACATGGTCACATGTCTTATTTCAACAACAGCTATAAAGATATGAGCCCCACAGCAAGCGCCTGTAGTGGGTTTGTTTGTAGGTAGTTTCCAGCCTGTAGTGGCCGTCCAGCCTGTACATCCACCCAGCCGCATCCCAGCATGCAAAGCATAGGCAGCGTACACCTGATATCACATTTACACCATGAATGAGCCTCTCTGGAGTTTGTCGGGAACCTCCTCCAGAGGCTCTCGGTGTGGTTGTTTCTGGACCACAGCCAAGTGCAATTACGATGGGAACCGCACCTGAGGGTGGGGGTGTTTACATCGATTTAAATGGAGAATACAGGTGTGAAAACACCTTTAGGATCAGTCACATCACCTGAGCCAATCCTCCTGCTGGTTCAAATCAGACCTGACTAAACACTAATCGGTGCTTACGACACATATATAACATAAAACATATAGAAAACAATATAAAAAGTATCAGTGTGAGCACGGATACAGTCTATTTAAATACAACAGCTGCATTCACTGCACTGTAAAAGCGTATTGAAGATAAGCTACTTTTCCAGCTTCAATATCAACATGATGATTTTCAATAATCAA
Source organism: Apistogramma diplotaenia (assembly GCA_015052665.1). Classification (NCBI taxonomy): domain Eukaryota; kingdom Metazoa; phylum Chordata; class Actinopteri; order Cichliformes; family Cichlidae; genus Apistogramma; species Apistogramma diplotaenia. Next base: position 13,993 of record VOQJ01048102.1, on the reverse strand, counting down.
ATATTAGGCCGTGGCTTTATTATCCCTGCTGAAATCCACTTACACTCCTCCGAAAATACCAGCAGAGGGCAGTCACGTCACCCAGCCAGTGCCAATTATTACTTAATCACTTGTTCAAAGATGCAAAACAATCAGTAATTTGACTTTCTGATCAGGCTGTGACAGCGTCTGCAGGCCCATCAAATACTCCCACAACACGGGAAAAACCACCACAGTCCTGCTTACAGGGCTCCTCTCTGAAAAGATGACTGTAATAACATCTGGTGTCTGATAGATTTTCTTTTCCTTGGAATTTCTTTGGATTCTGGACATTTAAAATAAAAAAAGAAAGAAAGAAAAAGGGACTTGAATGAAACTCTCTACAATTTACCCTGCAGGGTTTCTGCCGGTTTATTTTTAGACATGAGCTACATTTACTTTGTTTTTGGTGCCGAGTTGGAATGAAGTCGGTCGTAGTGAGTCCTTATAGGGGCATGTAATGGCAGCTGGTGGCACAACAGGCAGACTGAAGAAACTGTAAACTGCAGAGTCAGAGTGGGTTTGGTGGGTTAAAAATGGAGGTTCCTGTCTGCGCTAACTTTGAATTTTAAACCTGCTCTGATCATTTCCTGTAAAAAAAAAGGTGGAAAGTCATGACTTTATTCAGTTTTATCTTCAATGTCTATTCAAATGTCTATTTATATCATCTATAAAAATAAGGCAGATATAATACATAGTCAGGCTTCTAGCCAGAAAAAAATTTCAGCATGGCGCGTGAATGCGCCGTGTTAGCATTAGCATGCTAATGTTAATTAGCATGCTAATGCTAATTAGCAAGCTAATGCTAACCGCTGAGCCGGTGAAATCCTCAGCCCGGCGCAACGGCGGCCGATCAACCGCTGGCTCGAAGCCTGCATAGTTACAATGTAGTCACATCAACGTTTACATTTGAGCAATACTGCTGAGCAGTATGTATGGCTTTAATATAGTCAATGATGAGTCATCGTCTGTACTATTTATGGCCATAAATCATCCCCGACCAGCATGTTAGGCAACGCTCAGCCAATCAACAACTGCCGTCACAGGCTGACCAATAAGGCTGCAGCCATGAACTGATGTTCCTACAAACAGACCTGGAGCTTTCTCACCATCAGCTGCTGCCAGCTGCTCAGGGCCCGAGCTCCACTGTCTCCATTTCAGTCAGTAATGGGAAAGTATGCGTTGCCAATTACACAGCATATGATGATCACATGATTAGGCTAAGCCATTCAGGCGTGAGAAAGATGCTGCATATTATTAGCATGTATTATCATAGCGTTAGCAGCTTGAAATCCTCCATGTTGTTTACTCTCCTCTTCAGATAAATATAAGTGTACAAGGAGTTCTAGACGTGAACAAGAACACACGGGCCAGACTTCATGGCTCAGCTCTTTGTAGTATTGGAGCCTATAGACTGGAAAGGTAAAACCTCAGATGAACAGACAGATGGACTTTATTTTTCACACGTCACCTACAAATTAAATACAAAAGAAAAATATCTGAGTTCAAAAAGATTCAAAGACCTCAGGAAGCAGCAGGAACCCTGTGCATCCTAGTTTTTGCAAAATAAACTCATTTTGAACCTGACGTTAAAAAAAACAGCCTATATTGTGGTTAATAGGCTTCAGTCATGCAGAGGGAAATAAAAAACATTGAGCAGCTCTCCTGTTTCCATTAGATGGGAGGAAAATGCTGAGGAGTACAGCAGCAATGAATCACGCCTGAGTGTCTGAGGCTCAGTTCGAGCCGGGCTATTGTCCTCGGGCTCATAACTCCTCAACTGGAAACCCACAGGCATTAAGCAAGATGACTTCTGTACCCAGGGAGAAACAAAACAGCAAAGGCCGAGCCGTCTGCAGCACAAAGATTTTTTTTCTTAGGCAAAGTAAAAATGATTTAAGACTCTGTTGTTTCCTCTGGTAATCAGTATCGTTCTACACCGACGGCTTCATCCAAATTGGGTTTCTTACAGACGGGTGGCAAGAGGCGCATTTCACTTGAGGTAGGATTGGGCAATAAAACAGCAGCACCTCCTAAATAAAAAATACAGCTTCCCTTTAAAATAGAATTTTCAGGCTCTAAACTTTAAATATTCTTTAGTCAAGTGAGTTTTACTGGGAGAGAAACTAAGAGTCATTGTGTCTATAACAAAAGTTCAAAAGTCCATGTGGTGATAAACTTAAATAAGGAAGACGTCCGTTACGGTTAACGAGCCTCCAAAGCTGGCTGTTGTCCTCAGTGGGAAAAGGCCAGGATCTGTATTTATTCCCCCATCAAGTGGCTCCGCAGCAGGACACTTTCATCATCATCACAAAGCCATAACGTGTGGTGAACTTGTCACCTGTTGATGATTTCTGGCATCACGATCACAAATTTAATCTGGCCCTGCTCAAGCAGCTAAATGCTCGATCCAAAGGGACGAGCAGGGTTCCTGCACCGGTTTCAAATCCAAACCGGTGCAAACGGCCAGAATAAAGAGGAAAGTGCACTTATTTCTGTCAGATTCTACAGTCACACTAGAGAAACCCGTGGTTGCTGCAACCATGCAATCTTGTTTCTTCTGAAATGCAACTTTGTCAGTCAGTCTATCAGTTTACGATTGAATGATGTCAAGTTGGCAACTTCATGCACCTTCTCTGAGATACTATGGTGACTAACTGGGATAAATCACGTGAAAACTGCTAAATTACAACCACCTGCAGAAACTCACACCAACTAACTGCCTTCAGTCCATCCAGAACCTCACAGACCTGAAACAGAACTTCCTCCACAAACAACAACACAGTTGCTGCAGTACGGCGATCAACCTGCAAAATGGCACAGGCACTCAGCAGCCTTGCTTTAAAAGAGGAACAACCAGAAAACAACCAGCAGGTAGCCAGTCGGGTCGAGTTCCCCGCTGCTGACTTGTGCTCATCGGCGTCTGCACTCAGAAATCAGGTATTTGCAAACCTTCACAAAGTGCGGTCAGCCTGAGGTGGACTGCACCAGTTCAGTCACCTTGCAACCGAAAGCGGTCACCCACAGCTTGAGGGTGCTGCACACTCAAACTCAGGGTGAGGGAATGGGGAAAAAATTTAGTGGCAACCACCGATTTTTCATATTTCACTCGCTCACTCAGAAAATCGTTCATGAGTTCAAAACGATCAAGTTCTGCTTCAGCAGGTCAGAATGAGACCTGACCCAGAATTAAGAACCAGAAGCACCTCTGCACTGCTTCTACAACATTAAACATCCACTTCTCTGCAGGCGTGTTTGCTAGATGTCTTAATAAACTCCCCTGACAGGCAGGAATATTTACTTCTTTAATATTCGGTTTGTCTGACACACATCCTCACAGCAAATGGAGAACAATCTGTCCCGCCAGCACCTCATTAAAAAAAAGAGATATTTGCATACAGAGTAAGAGTGTGCTCCTTCTCTCACCTCCTCCTGCTCTCTCCTCTTCCAGCGCAGCTGAGCGTTGGCGGCTGCCATCGCCTCGATCACGAAGGTGGTGGTCATGTAGCTGCCGAGAAGAAGAGGGTCGAGTTAACGGGCCGTATTTTAATGGCACGGATGCTGAAAGCAAGTATGAGCCGTTGCCTAATTCCTGCCAAAGAGTTTCCCCAAGTTATAGAAAGTTTCATTAAAGAAATAGTTTGAAAGGAATTTTTAGGAAAAGCCTGAAGCAGCATTTTTAATGGTGCTGTACCTTAAAAACTGTATGTTAGCAGTGCCCCATTCTGATGATATGTGGTGCGAGTGTTGGTCACAAGAAGATGCAGAGGAAGCAAAGTTTTTCATTCACTCATCTTTATTTGCCCTGTAAGTCCCTCACGATTAAAATCTCTCATCCTGTCACTAATGTATTTATTTAAATTAGCTGTTCCTCGTTAGCCTGTTTGATTTTCACTGATGTCCATGTTTTACACTGTTCCCGCCCGGGCAGAGGTGGACGCTGGAAGGCTTCTCTCGTTAAACTGAGGTTAAATCAGAGCAACACTCACCTCATAAATCCTAGGAAGGTGATGAGCGCTATGCTGACCACCCACCCGGCTTGAGCGAAGGCTTTGGGCATCGTCAGAGCTCCAGTTCCCACAATCAGGTTGAACATGTACACCAGCCCCACCTGGGGAGGGAACATGAAGATGTAACGTGCACTCCTGATAAATGCAATTCCCCTCCCTTTACATTTCACTCCCATGCAGGCAATCTAATATTTTCTAATATTAGAAACCATTAATGAAGCATTTAATTTTCCCGAGTGCAAAACCTCAGCCTCCACAGTATCAGGTGCTCCTCGGCAGCCTGGCTGATACTGATCAAGCCACTGGGTGGAAGAATGGGCCCCTGTCAGAGGAGACAGCTGAGCTTAATTGGGCAGCACTTGCACTATCGGATAGCTGAGTGCTTTAATCATTCAGGGCTTTCGCTTCCTGGTAGGAAAAAAAAGCAAACAAGAAAACCATCTGCCCAGCAGAGCTGACTCTTTGTGGCAAAGTCACGCTGAAGTAAGCAAAGTCAGGGACTTACAAAATGAGCTGTCACACTGAGGCCAGGCCATAAAGAGGCCCGGCGTGCGGTAACGAAGAAAAGAGGATGTAGAAGCATCGTTTAAGCTTCCTCTTTATTTACTGCTGCACACTCATGCACACAACTTCTTCTTACAAAGATATTTGGTCAGCTATTTTCACCAGCAGTCATCTCAAGGAGCTTCTTTTGTAAGAATATTAGAGAGAGAACCCTGACAAGCATACAGAGACAGTACATATAAACACACTGGGAGTGGAGGAGAGGTGCTCGGTGCATCATGGGAAGTCCACCAAAGCATGAGGTATCAAGAAGGAAAGTTTTAAGCCTAATCTTCAGAGTAGAGAGGGTGTCTGTCTCCTGAGCTGGTTCCACAGAAGAGGGCCCTGAAAGATGAAGGCTCTGCCTCCCATTCTACTCTTAAGTATCCTAGCAACCACAAGTAAGCCAGCAGTCTGAGAGCGAAGAGCTCTATTAGGATAATATGATGCTATGAGGCCTTACGGTCAGTAATCAGGGCTTTTTGACAGTCCAGTACTTGTGTGTGTGTGTGTGTGTGTTTTAAACAAACAGAGGCAGTTTAGCTCGAGCAGCATGTGGTCTAAAACAACTGGAAAAGGTCAAAGATACTGCTACACCAGCATTTTTAGAGCTCTGTCGAGTGGTTCAGCACGTGCTCGAGGAAAACATTTCAGACTTTATTCAAAATGTACAATGAGGAGGCAAACGCAGGGCTACATCACAGCTCTCCGTTTGGCTTTACACCAGCTCACAGGGGGAGCGCTTATTGGAAAGAGCTCTGAGGTCAGTGTGTGGCTCAAACTATTGCTTTATGATAAAACACATTCCACTAAGAGCATTTCTAAAGATGAATACACCCCCCCCCCCCCCCCCCCCCCCCCCCCCCCCTCCCTTTTTTTTTCCTCCCACAAACAAACA
>VOQJ01048099.1:22948-39969 GCA_015052665.1 Apistogramma diplotaenia | reverse complement strand
CAGGGGGCTCTGGCAGATCATCATCTATATAGTGCTGAGTGACTTCAGCATTAGCAGCCACAGCAATTACAAATGGCACAGAAATGTGGCTAGCTGCAAGTTCAAAGTGTGTTCAGGAGCAGATACTGTAGACCTGCTATGAAGAAAAAAGGACAATACCAGTAAGGTCCTAATAAAAACATCTCTAATGTCACTTTTTCCCCCTAATTTGCACTCAGTAAAATAAAAGAGAAATAACAGTATTTGATATTTTACTGTGCTGGAAAACTTAAGGGCTGCTCTACGTCCCAGGACCACAGCTCTCTGCCATCTCTTTTTTTCACATGCTGTTCCTAGTTATAGCTCTTTGGGGGAGTTTGCAGTGACTTTAATACTCACAACACACACACACACACACACACACTCTTGTTGGAGTCATAAAACCTTTCAGCCCCACGCTCTCTTATTGATGACTCTCATGGTTACCATGAACTCAGCATGGAGTCCACCAGCTCAGCTTCTCTCCAGTTCACTGCACAACAAAAAAGATGCTAAAATTAGCTGAGCGGCTAGGCTAAGCTGCACTCACATGGGATCCTAACCAGAGCCCTCTAAACATGAGAGAACATGCAGGCATGGGCTGGGTGGCTGGCCGCTTTGTGGTGACAGCGATGTCACATGGAGGCCCATTTTCATAAAAGAGAAGGGGTACAAAAATATCAAACATTTCCACTGCAGAACTTTAAACCAGGGACCAGGAACCTTTTGAGGGGAGCGAGATCTAAATAAAGTTCCTTTATAATGCCCTCGCCCAAGTAAGTCGCTGTGTTGGCGTTTGTTTTTTTTTCTTTTGGAGGTTTTAGAGTTGTTCCTCAGTCTTGCAGCCAAGCTGATTCGTCGCCCTTCCCACTGCAGTTTGTGTTTGTAGACAGTTCTCTCACTTCCATTCAAACTGCGACTGCATCAATATGCTAGCGACCAGAGAAATCACAAGGTGGTTTCTGCCAGCTGGTTGGGTAATACACATTTTTCCTTTGTGATGGGTGGATGGGAGGGGATCACTGACCGGTCCGTAAGCCTGTGGGACTTAAGCAATCATTTGTCAGCAACCTCCAGGAATCACTCACAACACTTGTGGAATGCTCATTTTTCCCTCACAAACCAGTGGTTTCACGCATGCCAAAATGGTGGACAAATTAATGTTGCATGATTAGTAGTCACATGTCAGCAAAACCTTAATATAATCAGAGGTTGTTTTTGCATCCACCCCGGTGGCCATTAAAACTAATGCAGGTTGAAGACACACAGTCGACTTCATTTCAAAGCTACACTGTGTTGCCAAAAGTATTCACTCGTCTTGCCTCCACATGCACATGAACTTGAGTAATATCCCATTCTTTATCCATAGGGTTTAATATGATGTCAGCCCACCCTTTGCAGCTATAACAGCTTCAACTCTTCTGGGAAAGCTTTCCACAAGGTTTAGGAGTGTGTTTATGGGAATTCTTCCAGAGGCACATTTGCGAGGTCAGACACTGATGTTGGACGAGAAGGCCTGGCTTGCAGTTTCCGCTCTAATGAAATGGTCCAAAATATCTTTGTATCCTGATGCATTAAAAGTTCCTTTCACTGGAACTAAGGAGCAGAGCCCAACTCCTGAAAAACAAACCCACCATAATCCCCCCTCCACCAAACTTTACACTTGGCGCAATGCAGTAAGACAAGTATCCTTCTCCTGGCAACCACCGAACCCAGACTCATCCAAGTGATTCATCACTTCAGGCAATACATCTCCACTGCTCTAGAGTCCAGTGGCAGTGTGCTTCACACCACTACATTCGACCCTTTACATCACTTGGTGATGTAAAGCTTAGATGCAGCTGCTCGGCCATACAAACCCATTCCATAAAGCTCTCCACACCCTGTTCTCAAGGTTATCTCAAGGCCACATGAAGTTTAGAGGACTGGTGATTGACTGCAGAAAGCTGGAAATCTCTGCACACTACACACCTCAGCATCCACTGACCCCACTCTGTGATTTTACGTGTGCCACCACTTCGAGGCTGAGTCGCTGTTGTTCCCAAACGTTTCCACTTTGTTGTAATATCACTAACAGTTGACTGTGGATATTTAGTAGTGAGGAAATGTTATGTTACACAGGCATCCTATCATGCTACCACGCTGGAATTCACTGAGCTCCTGAGAGCGAGCCATTCTTTCATAAATGGTTGTAGAAGCCGTCTGCATGCCTGGGTGCTTGGTTTATACACCTGGAAGTGATTGGAACACCTGAATTCAATGATTTGATGGGTATGTGAATACTTTTGCCTATATAGTGTACGTCCATTTTTGTCAGTAGCTTGCAATTAACATCTGCGGACATTGCTTCTTTACAGAGGGAGTGGCAGCCTAGAGGATAAGAAGGGGGTTCATCACTGAAACGACTGGTTGCCCCCAGGTGCTTTTCAGCTGCCCCCTGCTCCACGCTGTGTCTCCTACATGTGTGATGGGTTAAATGCAGAGACAGAATTTCACTGCACGTATGTGCATGAGACAAATCGAGCTCTTTGGCTCATGGCAGTGCTGCAGAGCACCTCTTCAGCTGACCAAAAAGAGCCACGATATTACCGAATCATCGTTTTGGGAATTCCTTTCCCAAATTAATATTCCATCCTCCAACTAATGCAGTTTGCACAGATTTGTAGAGAACATGATATTGAGCATTTCAATAGCACCCTCACTTGCCCAGTATTTCCAATTTCTTACACTTTTATCATCTAACATTGCATTTTTTTTAGCTTCAAAACCAACTTTTCAGCTTGAAGGTAGAAAGAAAATCCTTTTTGTAAGTGCAGAAGCAGAGAAGTGAGGGGGCTTTTACACCGATGGATAAACAGAAGCAGAAGACCTAAACAGGTGAGCTATTTTTCATGCGGAGGTTTTACTGGGAAAAAAAAATCACTTATTTCTACTGTTACACAATAATGTCAACAAAAGTCAGTGTTTGCACTGAACACTCAGCTAAAGTATATATTTGTAAAATGATCATTATGTTACAGTAGTCATATTTGATTTTTCCACTACAAGTTTTATTTATTTTCCCAGAATTAGACAGACAGGAAGGTGTTAGTGATGAGTTTTAACTGATTTCCCATTTAGAAAGATCAGTAAGTCAAATTTCAGGCACTAAAAATCTCTCCATCTGCCAATACATTTTGGTCATTGTAGTTCACTCAAGCTTTTGGCACCTAGGTGGTAATTAAATCTTGACTGTTTGAAAACTAAACCCACGAGAACTACTGGCTCCATGCATCACAGCACTCAAAGCGAATTAAAAAAAATGTACTCAGCAGACTTGTTTTAAACCCAGAGCAGGCTGCCAAAATATTAACATCATATGAGAAACACCCGAGTGTAACATTGTTGGAAATGCCACAATTATTATTCTGTAATCATTATCGTGCCCCTTTTTTTGGTTGCCACAAATATTCTATTAATTTTCTGTTCTACAGTGAATATGCTGTACGGGCGGCTGTGAGTACACATCAGCTACTGTATATGGTTAATTTGAGTACCTCTCCCGTATCGTAGATCCACACTCGGCCCTCTGAGTCGCCCACAGCCACCTCCTTCCCTCCCGATGACCAGCGGACCCTGTTGAGTGCTGAAGCGCCCTCGATGGTCACACTGGCAGTGGGTACCTGGCCAGGCAAAGAGTTAAAACAAACCAACAGTGTTGAACCCATCTCAAATAGAGCCCAGATAACTCAGTGTAAAATGCTGTGCGTAAAGTGTAACATTTTGTGATGAGGAACAGGTGAAGCCAGGGAAATAGAGAAATACGTGTGTTAAACAGGGCACTTGCTAAACACGACAAGCTGGGGTTTTTTTTTCTGTTAAGTTGTTGTTTGTGTTTGGAAACTTTATTTATTTAAAAACAAATCAATGTGTGACTGAAAATTAGCCTTAAAGTCCTCTCGTATTCCTTTCATTTTAAAGGAAATTACAGTGAAGTAAACATTTACACATAAAACATGCCTCTTGGTGCTCATTTTTTATGACCATAATTGTTGTTTAAACTATTCCCTTTATAGTTTATTGGTAAATGGAAGCATTATGCCATTATAGTGTAATTTAGCAAATTTACTATTTATAAAGGGCAGTTTATCCAGCGAGAGGTTACAAAAACAAAGCTGTCAAATTACAACTTGTAGACACAACAGGATATTTACTGTGTAATAACTCACTTTGCTGTTGTGGGTGAACAGCAGTGCTCGTGCTGCATCTTCAGAAACCCTGAAGCCATGTGCAGAATCTACATGAACTGTTCCTGACATGCGGCAGGCGAGTCTGACACATGTCATCAGTGGAGACAGAGGCCTTGGCATCATGTCGCCTCACACACCGAGCTTCTGCGTATTTAAAGCAGTGCTAACCACAGGCTGACTGCCATTAGCCTGCTAGCTTCCACTGCGCCGCACGAGTGGATCCGAACTGAACGCTCTAAATTGGTTGTATATGTCTGTGTGCATGTGTGCGCGGTGGAAATGAGAACCAGGCGCACCGGGCTAGCTCTGGTAATGTCGTTATGACTGTGTGTTTTTAATATGATGGTAACAATGGAAGCCTGTTGCTATTAGACTGTGTGCGAGTGAGTGTGTGTGCATGTGTTCGATACATCCGCTTGTGTGTGTCTGAGCAAATGTTTCTCATAAAGCACATTGTTAGCCGAGTTAGGCCGCCGATAATGAACTCTTCCTCTGTCTGTGAAAAGGCTGCTGTTGAGGGAACCCTGGGAAACTTGTCATCTGCACTGCAGAGGGAGGACTCGATGCTACCGATGGATTTGGAGACTGACAGTGACAGGCTTACAACATGAAGAGATGCAACATTAAATCCAATTTTATTTATGTACATAGACTGAAGAAAATGAGAAGCTGAGAGTGAAAGGACATTATGAGAGAGGATGGAGAGTATCTGCAGGTGTTGTCTCCATGGAAACCAAAAAAGGAGAAAGGAGGATCCTTTTATCTCTACTTTTACCCGAGTGATCAAAGGTTTGGTGCTCACTCTGCTCCCAGAGTTGTAACAAAGTATGATTTTAAGAAACACGGCCAAAGCTACATTCTGCTTCCTACCTCGACAGTTTGATGTATCATCCTCATCTGTCCATTAAATATAAGGCTGCAGCCACGACAGTTAGCTTAGATTAAGATGAAAACTCAGAGCAGGGAAACAGCTCTCACCAAAGGTAATAAAAGTCTCCCAGAACTAGGAATGCACCAATAGATTGCCCAGCCGTGAGCACTATAAACATCAGGAGGAATATCGGCCCTCTTTTTGTACACAAATCATTTTGTGTAAGAAAAAAAAAGTAAAACAGGTTCTAGTTTTACAAAGGGTTTTGTGGGAGTTTTTTTTCCACCAGCTGCAGTGACTCCTGATTTTTACACTTTGGTTTCTGCATGAATTAAACAAATGATCTTTTTAAATCCCAGACTGTGGTCACAGCTGATTCTTACACAGAATCGGGTTACGCAACTCCCTATTCCCAGTTTTTATAAGGGCATACAACTTCAGAAAAAAAAGGTATATTTTTTATTTTATTCAGTACTTAACATTTTCTGCAAACTATAATACCACGATCTGTCCTCCAATGACCTTAAATGCACCCATCTTAAAATAACTGCTTGCCCCACAGCGTTGCGAAAGTCAACCCTTAGTCTCAAGTTTCTTTTTTTTATTATTATTATTTTCATGGAACTGTGGACTGAGGGCTGGGGCTCTCTGCTCGTGGTCTCCGACACATCTGTGTTCTCCTTCGATGGGACACAGAGTGGGAGGATGATGGGATGGGGTTTGTGGGGTCCTGAGGTTCCCTGAACATTGGAGAGAGGTTGTAGAAATGTTAGTGGGATGGCTGGGTGGGAGCTGGGATAAGGAGATGTCACACAGTCTGATTTAAAGCAAGGTCTGTGGGAAACGCCCACGGGGGAATCTGGAATTGTGTGTGTGTGTGTGTGCGTGCGTGTATGTGTGTGTGTGTGTTGGGAGGGATGTGGTGGTGGTGGTGGAGGAGGGGTTGATGGGAGGGAAAAGTCTTGGATGTTTGGTTGTGTGGTTCGGGCTGAGGCCCAGCAACAGGGCCTGAGGACACCAAACACACGCACATCGACACACAAAGAGATGACACATAAACCCCGCCCATCTCGACCTATATTAACTACACACACGCACAGTATACACAAACCTCGGTGTCATTGTTGAGGTTCCACAGGTCCAGGCGGCCCATGCCATCCACGGCGGCAAACATGGCAGGATGCACAGGCGACCACATGACATCATACACATAGTCGGCGTTGTCTTCAAACGAGTACAGAGGCTTGTTGTGCTGAAAGAGAGAGAAAAAAAAGAGCATATCTGTGCAAGTGTGTATGACTGACATGGTACGAAAGAAAAAAAGCTGAGAAAAGAGAGCGAGTGATGGATTACAGCAGATGACATACCAGAGATAGAAAGAAAAGAGACAGAGAGAGGGAAAAGGAATGGAGAGAGGGAGTGAGTGAGTTTCAGACAGAGTGGCGCTGCCTCAGCCTTGGGGCCTGTCTGGGTGTAGAGCCTAATTAAAAAGCCTAGCACATTCACACAGCGCCATAAAACCGCTGGGAGAGATGAAAGGGGAGGCCGCTCCACAAGGTGTACTGTAACCTCAACACAACAGCTGTGCGAGAGAAGCAGAGACAGAAAAGAGGAGAAGGAGGCATGGACAATAGGCACGCAGGAAGGATGTGTATGTGTGTCCTTGCATGTGTGCAAGGACAACTTGACTGATAGTGGATGCTTTGGGTTTAAACTGACTATTTCAGAGTGAAACTAAATCTGATGATATAGTGAGATCCATTATCTGACGCTCGTCTTTAACGCAAGCAGATGTTATTTATGCACTGAGCGGGATCATTTTACACTTCAGAAACAAAGCTGTCATTCCTTGTCTGGTAGACAAACTCATCCCATTATACTGACCTAAACAATTATGCATTTGTAACGTTATGTCTGCATAAAGTCCTCATGACGAGGTCATAGGTCAGACACAAAACGCAGTCATTTAAATTAGTACAGCTCATGCACCGGCATCCTTCCTTACTGTGCATGTTTTGTTTGGTGGTGTAAGCAGAACAATGCAAAGCTGCCTAGACTGAGAGCTTGTTGAACTTTGACCTTGAGCGAGACTAACCTCTGGAAGCAAGGTTAACTGGTGAAGGCTACTGCTTGTGCTGCAATTATGGATGTACTCACACTAGGGGCAGCTGTCTTGGACTGTGCCCGAGCACAAATGCCCCTCTCTCTTCATGTCCTTCCTTTGTATCCTTTCCTTCCCATATTTTACTCCATCTTTCCTTCACCCTTAATGTAAAGAATCATTTCAGCTCCTCCCTTATTTGCCTGTTCATGCTCTTTTTCTCACACACAGACTTCATAATGATGCCAAAGCACAGCAAAGTTCATGATTTTGTGTATTTTGTGGCATAATTTGGGATGTTTTCTGAGCCTTATATATCTATTCACTCTGTGAGATGAGCTTTGCGGAGGTAGCTGACTCTGTGCTTTGATGTGGTTGATGTTCGATCCACGCTGGTCCAGGGCATCATACACAGAGACCACACTGGCCACCCAAACTGGACTTTTGGGGTCAAATGCACTTGGATGCAAAACAAATCACTTAAAACACTTTAAAGATAGGGGAAAATAATCAAGGCATGGGAACCTGTCTATGATATAAAAAAGGTCATAATCATATAAATGTTGCATAAGATACTCTTAAATTCAAACTGGTTCTCTGATGCTAAATAATTTAGATACCAAACACAAACCCCATGTGGCCAACATAAGCTAAATGAAGCTTAATGCACATACACACGTGTGTGTGTCTGTGTGTAAAACCCTCTTCTCAAGCTTACTGTTAAGATTCAGGAGGCATACAGCCTGCATTCCTAGCAGGTAGAGTGGGAGGAGTGGAAGAGAGGAGACAGGTTGGCTAGAACGGCAAATCAAAGAATGCAGTCTCTCTCCTTCTCTCATTCTTGCTCCTTTCTCTCCATCACCTTCACTCTCTCACTCCGCGGTGGTTCTGAGAGCGCGCACTTACACACTCTTACACACAAACACAAACAAACCGAGCCAAGCCAATTTCAAGGCTCGATTGAACCAGTTTTCCAGCCGGCAAGATGACAGCAGAGGTCATTTTTCTCCATCTCGCAGTTCCAGCATTTGATCGAAGTTATACCTGTTTATGTTCTCTCGCTGTCTTGTTCTCCTCTTTGGTGTTTTATGTCAGCTGGTTATATTGCAAATGTTATTGTATAAAGGCTTGAAGCAAAATGCCCCTGTTTTCAATTCAAGATAATTTTCTGAAACGTGTCCTTCGTGCCATTTGGCCATAACTCAAAGTGAAGAATAACCTGGAAGACACAAAGAGATAAATAAAGCCCTCTTGGTATTATACTAACTACTCAAACTGTAAACTACTATTTTGCCTATATCTACCAATTTTAAGGAAGGTAATTTAGGTAAATAAGTCTTTAAACTAATCTTTAAATGAAGCTTAATCCTTGTGGCGCCACACATGAAGTAACTGGATGTCATTATCTTTCCTGTGCTGAAAAGCTGCAGAGCTTCAACAAGTCTTAAAACCAACACTGAAACACTGGGTACTGATATTAAACATTACAGTGATGCAATGACACTGACATAAAGCTGCTAAAATTGGAGAACCTAATCCAAGTTAAGCATTAAATGATTTGGATATTGTTGGTAAAAATGCAGGGATTAATAATGAAATCCCAAAGTGCATTAAAATGTTAAGGAGGAAACCGGTTTCTCACAAAACATCTCATCATGCAGCCATCCATAGGGATCCAAAACACTCATCTCAGCGGCAGCCAGTCATATAATTTAACCACTTCTATCCTTGCTGCATTTACATCTCAAAAATCACACTAGTTTGATAGTTTTAATAAATAAGGCACAGAGAGGAACTTAGATACTGTCCTTAAATAAGAAATTCTGTGCTGCAAGACCCCAACCAGAAACTTTCCTTCTCATTTTCTTTTCTGCTCACATACCTTTGACCTTGACAACCTGTTTAAGTTCAAACCGAGCAGAAGAAGCAGAGCAGAGAAGAAAGGGGATTTAGTTGACTTTTAGTGCGACATGGTTGTTGCTGCCAGACAGACTGGTCTGGAAGAGGAAATATCCAGTGAGAGTCACTGATGTCAGGAAAGAACTGCTATGAGATGATATAAAGGCAAAAGTAACTCAAATACCTACTCGTTACACTTTGGGCACGTTAGTAACAATTAATCAGTGTTTAAATGCTCCAGCCTACCTGAGTACCATTGCTGTTTCCAACTGGATAAAACATCATGTCACAATGCTTGAACATAACCGTGCACTCCAATGACCTCCACAATCATAAAAGCACTTTTGGGATGTGATGAAACAAAATCTGACAAATCTGCAGCAACTCTATGATGCTAGCATCTCAATATGAACCAAAGTCTCTGAGAAATGTTTCTAGCTCCTTGTTGAATCGATGCCATGAAAAATTAAAGCAGTCTTGAAGAAAAGGGTTTCAAACCTGGCGCTAACATCGTGTACCTAATGAAGTGAGTGAAACCACAGAATGCACATGTGAAATAGTATGAGCGCTTGTTAACAATCACCTGGCCTGACAGAGATGCAAGTCTTTGATTACCCCGGCTTCTTGAGAACAGCAACAATGGAATAATTGTGTTCCATCCAATCATTTCAGAGATGCTGGTTTTGGGGTCAAGAGAGCAAGATGGTTCAATTTATGCACAATCATAAACCCACTCCCAGCCGTCGCGACATCTTCACACTCTGGCCGACTCAAAATGGTTTCACTAACCACAATATTTGCACCGCTGAGTGTAAAAACATAAGCAGACGTTTGTAGGATGGCCTTTTTGAACTGTGAGGGCAAATGCATGTGAATGCAAAGAAAATTCACTGCAAACGTGTGTGTGTGTGTGTGTGCGCGCACGTGTGAGTGTGTGTGTGTTCAGCTTGTGATGGTTATGATTGGAGGGCTGGAGGCAAACCTCAAGGGGATTTTGGGCAAGCAAAGTCAGCTTGCTTAAGGTGTACCATGAGGCATGTGTGGCGGTGTGTCTGTGTTTACACACACACACACACGCGCTCAGGTATTCCTCCTGCCCACACACAAATATGGGTTACATGGGATAAGAGACAGACATACATTCCTGTGGTGACCCTCAAAGGAAAGGGAATTCCCAAATCCTGAAAAATAACACACTCTTCTAATGAAAATCCGCAGAAATGTTTTAATATGTGTCACGGGACCCACTGCAAGAGACTTATGGACTGGCTGAATGCTAACACAGGCTAAAACTCATCAGAGTGTTTTATTGGCTGTCGCAGCCAAACATGAAAACTGTAACTGGATCCTGCATAAAGCTCTTATGCAATATGGATTATGCATTTTCATTACACCAAGTACTTGTGTCTTTGATTTTGGGGTGTATGTCACCCTGTTCATGATAACCTCTGTCATTCAAAGTTAGCATCAATTTTTATTATAAAATATTAACTGCTATCTTTAAAAGCCTTAAAGCCTTCTTTCCTCTTTCTGTTGATTCTTACAAACACTTTCACACTTTCACCACTTTTCTTCTTTTATTCCTGCGTCAGTCTCACCTGTTCTCCTGGCATTGTTATCCTTACATTTTCTCATCTCAGTTTAATTCATATTCTTAATAACACACCTCTTTTACCTAACACATCTCTTGTCAATTACATTTCAGCAGTTCTAAATCCGATGTACAAAACCTTCACGAACAACGCTCATGTACAAATCTTTTCCGTTGAACTACTTTTAATGCCAATATTGGCTACTCTCACCTTACTGCTTTTAGTGATTACATTCAGTTTGCTATATATCAGCTAAGGCCTCAGTGTCACAGGCCCAGGAACCAGTCGGTAATGCCCTGGCAACCTCCGGTCACTAAAATGTAAATTACCTGACTGGTTGGTGAGTGGTTGCTGGGTGAGATCTATTGCAAAGAGAGTATGAAAGCAAAAACTTCCTTTTGACTACTTTGGTTGCCAAGTGTTTGCAGACAAATCAGCATCTTCCATGAAAACTACAGGTGAACGTAGCAATTTGCTATTGACCAAAGCAATGACAAGGAGGTTTTCGGTGCAGCAATGTACAGCTCTTTGCAATCAACATCACCTGGCAACCAGATGCCAACCAGTCAGGAAATACACATTTTCCCCTAGAGACCAGTGGTTACGGGAGCCTATACTGTAGCTACCCATTAACGAATATATTTAGCCGGTTTATTGATATCTTCTGCTATTTATTCATATTCTCTTCTAGTACTTTATCTACTACGAGCCATACGCTTCGATAATGTCCAACAGCTAAATTCACCCATTAGGTCCAGTTTGTTAATTTCCACTGCTAGCAACAATTTTTGCTAGCTAATTCAATCTTATTTTCACTTTTGGACCGTTATCAGTTTTAATAATTTATACACTGACATTTAAACATTATGGCTGTATGGTTTTACGGCTTTACTGTTTCTACTTAAACCACTCAATTTTTAATCATAATTAAATTGTACTTTCTTTTTTTTTTCTATTAGTTGAGCTAACGCCTGGTTATGAATCCCTCTATTCATTTACTAAAACTTTCTGTGCCAATATTTCATAAGCACCTAAGCAAAACCTCTGTCTCACCACCACAAAAGTGTCCTTTCACTGTATTAACCGAGTATTTTTTTTGTTCGCCAACCTCACTCTGACAGAAACAGTGGCTATTTGCTTTTTTACTGCTACTGAAATGCTGCCAAATGGAATTCATAACACTGGTTTGAAAGGAGAACAACGGCACTGAGAGGATGAGGTCACTCAAAACCAGCGAGAGGAGGAGCGCCCACCTTTAGAGTGCGTCTGACTTGGGTTCACTAAGTGTGCCTGCAGACAGCAGCCAGCACTATCCCATCAGCGCATTTGTGTTTTGCAGTGATAGTTGAGTGGGAGGGACACCCACACATACAAACAAGGGACTTTCACACATGCACACCTAGGACACACTAGAAACGCACGCACAGACATACACACAGTTATCAGACGAGCTACAACATGACTTAAATAAAAAATGGATCCAACAGTTTCTCAGTAAAACATTTCTAAGCAAAACTTGATCAACAGCTGACATCTTCTTTGCAAGTACAGTTAATTGTACTTTAATCTTAATACTGGAAGATTGTAAGAACAACTGATTGAATTCCCGCTAACCATATTTACACCTATGTTAAGGCTTATTCATTGTATTCTTTTAACTGCGAAGGGCAGAATAAGCTGTGGAGCTGGGTTTGCCTTTGTGACTTTTGCCATTATAGCAATACGTTCCTGTGTAGCTATGCACACATATGACATCTGTAATAAAGGCAGTCAACCTGGTCTCTCCAAAGAAAGCGCAGGTTAATTTAATACCGAACCTGTTGCTAGCGACAGAACGTACTTCAAATGTCCCGCCATTCGCGGACATCCAGCAGAAATGACCATAAAACCCTATGTAGGATGTGAAGCACAATTTCTCAGACAAAAGTATTTCTTATCTGATGATTCAATGACTCTATGGAATAAGTGATAGAATGCCAGATTACTAAAACAAAGAATGCGCTTTTTGGTTGAATATTTTGATCATCACCATCTTAGTGTTTTGAAGCTGGAGGTGATCATCGAGGGGTGGATCTGCCTGAGAAACTGTGACAGTGCACGATCATATAGCATCACAAAGTAGGTATGACCTAAAATACACCCCACTTCGGAGCATAAGTTACCAAATGCACACCATGTTACTGGATCTGCAAACTCCAAATGAGACCATAAACTCATTAGAACAATGCTGAGACCGTGGGTGCGCTGAGCAGCTCCTTCATGCCAACAGCAGTTAGACTCTATAACACATCATGATGTCATGAGTCACTTGGACACTTGGACACTCTACCTCACTGCCATCAGTACGCACACAGTGCACTTTTTACACACAGAAAACATACATTTATTTATTTTTCACTCCCACCTCAGCTACAAATGTATATAGTGTTTTTAAAATCTGTATATAGTGTTTATTTTTCATGTATATGTGTGTACATATGTGTATATGTATAGATATATACTCTATGTATAGAATCTTTTTCTGTACCACTGCGGTAACATGCAAATTTCCCCATTGTGGTATCATTAAAGTTCTATCTTATCTTATCTTATCGTATGGAGGTTGTAGGTAAACTGAGCCATAGAGTGGTTTTGGTACAGTATTGACTTATTTTTGGAACTAGAGAAGCTGCTCCCTGCCGGTCATGAAAAAGACTGCAAGCTTAAGATAATTCACTTTTTAGATCTGGAGATTTAAACCATCTTTATGTACACGGTTACTAGTGAATATTTCGGATACAAATTTACACACACGGAGTACCATACACGGGCAATAACAGATTTCATCCAGCTCATTCACAAACATATATGCACAGAGACACACACGTTGTAAGAAGTGGATTGATATTCAAAAATCTGATCACCTTCTATACTCAACTTTCTCTCCTCACCAGTTCATTTTCTCTCCCTCTCAGGATCTGCTCTACAACCTCTCCGAGGTCACAATCAACCCCCCGCACATTCTTTCTTTTTCCTCATCCTCTCTCTTTCTCCTTCTCACGCACACACAAACACACACACACACCTCCCAGACCGTACCTTGGTGCTCCAGAGTTTGACGGTCCAGTCGAAGGAGGATGTGATAAAGAGGTGGGAAAAGTCGACGGTGCCCACTGCGCCGTGACAGCTGATACCTGTGACGGGCCCCTGGTGGCCCTCAAACATCTCACAGATACCTGCCTTACTGGAGAGCAAAAAAAGCAGAGGATAGCATCTTGAACTAAATTCTCCCTCTTTTTACCAAATGAGGCACAATTTAATTTTTAATCAGATATTATGGCTACTTTTTTAGTTATTTAAATGCAATCTGATAAAAAAATTAATTAAAAAATAGGCTTACATGTAATCTAATTTAGGGACAATCTTCTAAAATTCCTCACGTGATAAAATAACAAAAGGCGACACCACAATCAACTTTTTGTGAACTTTCATGCATGTTTGTGTTCGAGTGTATATATTTTATTCACCAACCTGCCATGTCTGGATGCCGTGTACACAGTGCCCTCCTCGCTCCCAACCACATAGTTGTTAACGTCTCCTGTGGGGAATGCCATGCACGTCACCGCTACAGGTCTGGATTTATTGTAAACCAGTTCCATGGTCTCCTAAACAAACAAACACACATTATTAGAGTGGATATAGCATGAAACTGCCTTTTAAAAAACTAGCATTAGTGAGTCATAAAAAATTTCATTTTTTTAAACTGCAGCTGGCAGGTTGTGTGAACTGCTTGGTGAGTGGTAAAGGTTTTGTGTACCTGAGGCTGGGAGAGCATATCCAGACTCCAGGAGCACATCCTGCCATCTGTGGACACAGTGATCAGGTTGTTGGCATTCTGGGTGCCAACCACATTCACGCAGTACACTGGGTGCTAGACAAACATGCACAATAACACACAAACACACAAATGGATTAGATGGGTGAAGATATACACTTGCACAATGTAAAAAAAACTGTCTGAAGTATAATTAACTGAAGTATAATTGCAACAATATCCTTTAGGATAATACTTACTTTGCTGTAAATTATGAACACATTATAATTCTTAATTATTAGTCTCTTTGAATTGAAGCATAACAATTTCCTCTTGTACAATAAATAGCTGAATCATTTTTAATTGTAGCAGGCTGTCAGCAGCACCAGTATGTCATTAATTTTGATATTCTACTATTAATGAGCAAACAATATGATGATCACAGTTTTTTTTTCTTAAACACATGATGTCATTAGGTGCTTTTTGGGCCAGGAGATGCAGACAGCTCACATGCCAGTGTGCACTGGTCCTTTCAAATCACCCTGCGTTTCAGACGTGCGCTGCTATTCAAATCCACAAGTGTGTGAAGCTATTATATCATTACTGGGCAGTAATTGATTTGTGCACTGGGTCACACAAAGAATCCATTCAGCAATCAGCACCATGCTAGCATGCTGTACTTACTATGGGCAGAGTGGCGGCCTCATTATTAGAGTCCACAGCCCGTTTAAAACTACTGTATGGATGACATGTAACAATGTCTGTGTCTACTGTAGCTGTGATTATAAACAAGCCAAGTTCTTAAGATATTGTTAGTTCATATTCAACAGTAATTTGCTGAAGGCCAGTAAGTTCACTGGAGCTGAATGGAGCTGCCTTGTATTACTGCTCCTATCAAGTTTATGTCTGTTGCATATCTTTTACAACACAGACTATCATGTACAAATTATTCAGTCTATTTGGTATACTGAAAATAATTTTATCATATTTTTCTCTGCATGTCACATAAAGAGGTCTGAAGAACAAAACACTGTTCCAACTACCCTTCACTGAACTGATTTTTCAGTCATAGAATATTTAAATCTCTCAAAGAAGGCAAATAAAAACGGCAGTATTTTAATCACTAGAAAACAATTACATCCCTGCTGGAGATCATCCTTACAGTGCAGCCAGGGTGAAAGCACAATTTTAAAAGACAGCTATATGTAATGAATAATGAATTAATTTAATAGGTGAAGAACTAGGAAATGATCATTTGCAAAGCAACCTTTAACTTCTGAGTGACCATTTTCAATCGCAAGGTGACTGAAAGTGGTCACCTGGTGGAAGGAAACCTGTTTTCAAACAATGAGCACCATTTGTTTTCAACACATCTCTTCTCAAAAGAGAATTCAACTCAACTGTAACATGTCTATTAGACCTGATTCCTAAAATACTGCTCAGAGAAGTCCTACCATTAATTAATGCTTGAATATGATCAATCTATCTTTATTTGGCTATGTACTACAAGCCTTTAAGGTGGCTGTAGTTGCAATAATTGGCTGTGGTACAGCCTCCAACCACACATAGTGTGACTGATGGATTTGTGCAATATGACTGCTCTATGCCTTGCTAGTGGCTAGTTACTGCAAACAATTTTAGCAACTATTCCACATTTTGGCTGCACAAACCTGCTACAAAATAATTGCCAGGCACTGAAGAAAAGCCCTGTTTTACCCTCCAGGTTTTAATAATGATGCATCTTCACAGGAAAACTATTATTACTTTCATTACTGTGTTATCTGCTGTAGAAGGTATGACTGTTAGTAACAGAGCTCTAAATAAAAAGCAGAGATAAACTTTAACTTTTGTTGCTTTATATATCATACAGATGTGTAAACCATCCTTACAGTGTGCGCAGCAGCAGACAGAGGGGTCCTCTGGACAGGGGTCCGGCGGTGACTACGATTGTCCCACAGGACTATCTGTCCTGAGTACGTGCCCCCTACCACCAGGTTGGGATGAAACCTGGCAAAACCCACAGACACCACCGGAGACTGAGGAGAGAAAAAGAGAGAGGAGAATTATTGCGGATTACTCTGGTGTGAGGTTATTTCATGGGAAAGGCTGTAACAGGCATTATCATGAACCGAATGCAGATGGTGAGAAAAGCCCAAAAGCAAAGAATGATATGAAGTGATAATAGTTACGCTTCAGTGGGTGCAAGTGAGAGCGAGCGATCAAGGCATCGCGATGGGTGGCATACATGGGTTCACAGACAGAGACGGAGATGACGAGTTTGGCCACTGTGAAGGTCTGCTGAGGAGACGAGAGAGGGGTGACGCTGGGGTGGAGACCAGACAAAGAGGAGAATTGTAGTCCTCTTTCCTCCAGCCGTTTCACATTACAGCATCAAAACCCCAGCAGCCACTGGAGCGCTCACCGTAGCCTCCATCATGACAAGCGCACCCTTGAACCCCCTCCCCCCCCCCACCTCAACGCCATGTTTATTGAGTTTTGGTTCCTCTTCAGTGCTCGT
>VOQJ01048097.1:41434-67839 GCA_015052665.1 Apistogramma diplotaenia | reverse complement strand
TTGTTTTAGTGTTTTTTGTTTTTTTTTTTTGTTACTTTTTTTTTTGGTGAGTGTGAAGGGGTGGTGAGCGGTGCGTCAAAACTAAATTCATATTGTAAATGCAAAGAACAGAAAGCCACAACTACTGTAACAGCTTCAAGTGGCCAAACCATCAAGCATCTTGGACTCCTGGCCACACCCCAACTAAAGATGTCACAACAAGTGGTTTGCTTTTGACAGCTGATGGAAAACACTTGCTGTGACATCACTGTTTGTGTAACTTGAGGTCCAGTTTGCTTCAGGGTTCGAAACTATGCAGTGGCAATATTTTTAGCTAAGTAAAAAAAAAATCGCTGCAATTCAAGCAGAAATTTTTGCTAGTTCCAAAACATGGTATTTGAAATATGCTAGGTACAAATGGGACTAGATCTTGTTTGCTAGTTTTTATAATCCATCTCTTTATTATTTATAGTCACTACAAAGAGCAAATATCTGATATTTTGTTTGTTTGTTTGCTTGTTTTTACCTGGAATGGTAGCTAAAGACCTGGAAAATTAATCACCAACAAGTCCTCCCTCACCAAACTGACACCACAGCAAGAAGAAACTGTATACGCTGTTATATTTCAACACTCACTTGAGTTGGTCTCGGTTTCTCTGCCTCACAGATATACACACAAATGCACACCCATTCACACAGCATGTACATACACACATATCATCACCCATATACTTTGCCCAGACTCCGTTACTACCCCCACACGTAGATATTATTTATAGTCTGTGATAAGGGTGTAAAACAAGCCCTTCTCTCTTTATAATAACCCTCCCCATATTCATCCAAAAATAGCAGGTGTCCAACCAGTTAGCCATGGTGGGGGGATTCAGAGCTTCAAAATAAAGTAAGGGATGTTTACTCATCGCCAGAATGAAAACAGTGCTAATCTCCAATCAAGTCCAAAAGGCAGATAGTTAGCAAGGAGAACCTAAAATAGCACAGAGGGTAACACATTCCAACTATGATTGAGCTTAACTTTGATCTTGCACTACACTGGCCCTTGTGCACTGAAAATGATTAGCACTTCTGTATGGTGATTTAGGACAAACTGTATATAGATGAACTTAAAAGACATAAGGAGCCAAGAGTATTAGTGAATGCTCCGTGTTTCAGATGGATGGAAAATGTGGAGCAGTGGGGGTGATTGGAATCCTGACGGAAAGCTTTATTTGGAAATATAGTTACAGCAGACGCAACTGACTGATGACCTTGGCGATGGTCGTGATTTACTGAGGAGGTAATTGTCAAGATTGTTTCCTGGCTGTAACATTTTGCCAATAGTTTAAATAACTTGTCATTTCAGTATACTGTTAACAAAATACACTATGGACTTCTAAATTTACAAGGCGGAATCACTGTGTCAAAGTATTTAAGCAACACTGAATGAAAAAAGGTACAAAAGCAGAACACGAACACAAAAAGAAAAAGGGATGTTTGAGTTCCAGAGAGCAAATCACAAGAATATATTAAAACTGTAGCAATAGCATGTGTGTGCAATGCTGCAGGTGTCAAGTATCAAACTATTAGAGAGCTGCTTTCCAAAACTGTTCATGTAACTCCAGTGTGCCTTCTTACAAGGGTGAGTTTAATTTTCCTTTTGGTTTCAGTGTTAAAGTTTGCATTGGCCCTCCTTATGCATTATGGAGAACAGTTTCTTCTGTTTTGAGTGAAAGCTCCATAGAAGAAGTACTTGCACATGTTACACATAAATGTCAATCCAACCATCCATCCATTTTTTTAATCCAATTCAGGGCCTTTAAGCAGTTGTGGACGCCATGAATTTGTGTAGATGAATTTAAAATTAAACAAAGGGGGACCTAAGCAGAATAACCTTAACTTGCAGTTTTGAAAAGCCTGAATTCTGCTTAGAAATATGCAAAATTAGATTCTGGGACCTGTGCTGCATGACATACCCTCTGATCTCACCCTGTACTTCCTGTCAGACTCGTCGGGGTTTGGTGTCAAATGTGGGAGAAAGATCGATTAAACAAATCGTGTGCTGTTTGAGTTGCTGCCACTGTAGACATGGATATCCTTAACTTTATCGAAATTTGTGCAATATAATCTGCATCACATGCACTTATGAGACTTGTTTTGATGACACGGACGAAGGAGAAAATTCAACACGTAAGCTTCAAGGATTAAGTAACATGGATCTGTGTCCTGAGTGCAAGAACTGTCACAGTAGATGAAGAACTGACATTACAAGTAGTGCAAATAACTCCTTGATATTCTACAGATTAACAGTCACTTTAGACATATTAGCTGGGGAACTTTGCCTATGTAGCAAGGTGTACAGTGGCCTGTTATTTTAAAGTGCTTTTTTACAAGTGCTTTAAGAGGCTCGTCGTGCAGCGGCGCAGCGAAGCGTTTCATGTCCTCTGCCGTTTAGCTGACTGCGACGTGGTTTTTTTTAGACGCTTCAGATAAACGTCGAGGCAATGTGATTAAGACTAGCAGTGGAAGTAAAGGATATTGTTGACTGATATATGATGGTGGAAAATATATGAGATGAATAGCTATGCAACCAGATCCTAGAAGGTCCACTAGTGACCAATTGCCAGCTACAAAGTGAATGCTTTACATGTAGATGGGGATTTAGTGTGTCTCTCCACTTGCCCATGACTGGGAAGCCAAATCATCACACACCTTTGTGAGGGTCATTAGCTCGGGATCACCATGTTTTACTCCTTTAGCCTGAAACAATGACAGAGATTTTCTACTATAACTCCTGCTAATGCCCAGGTGTCATTCAGTCCTAACTCTTGTGTGGCCTCCTCAGCCACATCTACAATCCGCCTCCTCAGCGAGCTCTTTCACGGCTTTTTGATGCTGTGCTCGGTCGAGAATCCCCAGGATTCCACTTCTGCAGGATACATAATGGGCCTCCAACCATCTTCCCTGGACTCAGCAGCCGGGTCATAATAATTTATTTGTTTCTGTTCGTGGGCAGCTGCGCCAACCCCTTTTCCCATGGGGCAATGAGCTCAACAAGTAAAATGAAGAAGAACCAGTTTAAAAGGTTGGGCCAGAGTGATGTTGCAGTGATCTGCAGTGGGAACTAAAGCTGCCTCCC
This sequence comes from Apistogramma diplotaenia, assembly GCA_015052665.1. Taxonomy (NCBI): domain Eukaryota; kingdom Metazoa; phylum Chordata; class Actinopteri; order Cichliformes; family Cichlidae; genus Apistogramma; species Apistogramma diplotaenia. The sequence continues at coordinate 64,727 of VOQJ01048097.1, read as the reverse complement.
AAGGTCAATTCTCATGCTCCACTCTTGCCTGCTGAGGGGAGTCTTGTTCTGTCTTTCGGTCAGGAGGCTTTAATGCTCCCTCCAGACCTAGTAAACTGGATAAAATGTTTGGCTGGAAAGGAAGTGCTGCTGTTTGCATATCACCTGTGTGTCTCTATCAACTCCAACAGCTTCTATAGTCACGCCCCAATCTGTAGCACCCAGGGACAATGAGGTCCTACATACTATTACAGTCTGGAGAGTATCCTTGTGGTGGGTCTTCTTACTGGTAAACCACCAAGGGAAGTTAAGGGACATATGTTGCTCCAATCAGCAGGCTGCGATTTCCCTGAATCATGTATCATGTGTCCATTCATAAAATCTTCACGTGCTGTCTATCAAACCTCTGGCCTGCTACATGACTTTGATCCCTGCTTGATTTATGCTCGGGCCTTGTAACTTCTACTACCACCTATTATGACTGGCCTTTGAGCAGAATAGGGGGCCTTGTCCCACCTGATGCCTGCTCCACCTTCCTGGACTCTGCCAACAAATCTGTGTTTGCTTCTGATCCTGTCCCAAAATGACAGAGTTTAGTGATGCTGTCCATGTAACGGCAGTGGTCTTTGCTTTGATGGCAGTTTTACTCCAAACATCTATCTTGCCCTGGTGCCTATTTCTAGCTTTTGCCATCTTGTAAAGGAGACCAGATGGACATAGCACACTTGATGGTCCGCAGTGTAATGGGCTACCAAGATTGTGATGCTGGGAGGGTTGTAGAAGAAATCCTGGATGATTTGTTTCTTCGATGTACTTTGCAGAGTTCCACATGATTTTCAGGACACCTGGTCAGTGAAGGCTGTATGGCATCCATTTCTATCTCATTGAGTTTCAGAACAAAGGTGTCGATTAGGAAGATTGAAGGAGGAGTGTGAGCGTGTTTAACTTTGATAGATAGCAATATTGCTCAGTGATGTGTTGCTGAAGTTTAGCTCTTGTACTATCTAACTAGCCCCCCTTTCTTTCTAGCAGTTCCTTAGCATGGTTGCAGGGACTTTTGAAGAAGTTTCTTCCTTCTTTTTCCTTCCACCTTCCACCTTTTGATGAGCTCTGCCTTCAGTGGGTCACTATCTCCATTATTTTTGGAATTGTCACCATCTCTTAAGTAACTAAGTTACCATACTGTATCCAGTTGCTCAGTTGTTTCACCCTCATTTCTTTCCTCCAAGGTCAACAATTTAACTACTGACTTATTCCCCAAGTAATTAAATTCAAATTCATGTATGTAGTGCCAAACAGTCACTTCAAGGCTCTTTATATTGTAAGGTAAAGACCTTACAATAGTACAGATAAAACCCCAGCAATCAGATGCTTCCCTATGAGCAAGCACTTGGCGACAGTAGGGAGGAAAAACTTCTTTTTTACAGGAACAAACCTCCGGTATAACCAGGCTCCAGCAGGATCAGCCATCTGCCATGACCAGTCGGGGGTGAGGGAGGGGTGAAAGAGAGCCAGAAATTAAAACTGGTTAAATGTAGAGTGGTTTATAAACAGAGAGACAGTGAAAAGAGATGAAGGAAGAAGAAACCCTCGGTGTATCATCCTGTATGGAGTACTTTTAATTCGGGAGGCTGGTTGGCCTCCAAGCAGCTTCACAATGAGTTCCACAGTATGTGCCTTCTTTCCTTATGGATGCTTTGTAGTGGTTCTCCACCCGGGACCTCTCCTCTTCCTTGATGTTGGGGTCAGTAGGTGTTGTGGATATGTTTGGTACAGGGTTCTTATTGAAAGAGATATTACATTAAAGAATACAGGATATACAAAGGCAGTAAAATAGCTGTCCCAGTGAAAATGCTTTGCTGTGACCTAAATAGGGCTGTTTAATCAAGACCTTTGCCGAAAACTGATAAACCAAAATGTCCCCTCATTATTGTTCAAGTCTCATAAGCAGCTATAGGAAACATCTGATTTTAGTTGGTGTTTTTGAATTCTTGTGGTTTTAGTTAGATTGTGAGTCTTTAACTGCAACTTAGGTGAGGATTAGGCCCACAATTCAAATCAGTTCCTGGCAGTTCCAGAGCAGTTTAAATTTATTATAGCTGTATGGGGATATTTCAAATAGCAACTTGGACTTTCAGCATATCTTGATCGAGCAGAACAGAACTCAGCCCAACTGTATTTCACTCACTAGAAAGTATATAGTTGCAGTCTGTCTGTCATTGTTTCTAGCAGGAAATTCTGATGTCTCATGTTGCTCGCCTTGAAACGTACACACGGAGACGGCAGACATCATAAAAAAAATGCCTATCCACCTGTTCCTCTGGCATGGGTTGAGGGTTGGGGGTCATTTTGAACCCCACCTGCAATTCCCTGGTCTGGCAGACCGTGATGTGTATGTGTATGTGTGTCAACTGAGTGCGCCTCTCCCCATAAACAGGTGGGGTTCTCGGCCACAGATATCATGTTCCGCTCTTTGATAACCCATTACAGACTTCATTAATTTCACTCACTCCAGCCACGCACTCACCGCCTGACAATCCCACCGAGGAATTTTTGCATGAGCACACCTCTTTGGGCTTGTGTAAGTTTTACAAGCTGAGATTAACATGTGTGAAAACAAATGTAATTTAACTCTTTATAGTTTTAGGAGAGGGAAACGGACATGCCCTCTTTTAAGGGGTTTCTGAATGCAACGCTGCAGTGCTGTGATGGAGGACTTGGAATAGGGCTTTCCTTAAATGCAGGCAAAGAGAAATACAAAGAATGAAATTCTGAAGTGGTGAAAAATCTGAATTATGTTCACAGGTCACAAGCATGCACGTATGTTTTCTTGAAATCTTTAAAATAAGGGAACACAGCTCTGTACAGTTGTGCTAGACACACTTGTGCTTCCCTTTGTTTCTTGACATTGACTGGTTATTCTTGAGCACATGGGACACCCGACACCATGTCCTCCTTGATTCCAGTTGTGCAGTGAGTCATCTCTGTGTCAGGCAGATGACACATTGTACTAGGTGAACTTGGCCTGGACCTGATTCCACATTGAAACTGTGGGTGCCGTGTGTCCAAAAGCATATTTAGCATTGCTCCTAGCAGAACAATGTCAGGGATTATGATACTGGGCTAAATATAAAGTCTCAAAAGAATGCATTTAAAATCACAACACCGATGCAGTGTCAGTTGTAGTTCTCTTGTAATACTGAGATTGCGGCTGTGTGATGTTGCGTGGGGTCGTCCAGGGGCAAAGTTACTGTCTTATGACACCAAAATACAAATTGTAATTATCACTTTCCTTGACCTTCAAATCAAGAGACAACAACACACTATTCTTATACAATCTGATATTGTTTCAGTAAAGCAGACTCAGTAGGACAAGTGAAGATTTTAGGTTTAATGTGTTTTGGCCCTTTAACATCTGCTGCCAGCATTACCAGTGTCAGTGTCCTAAAAATAATGTCTTCTCAAATTCTTGGTGTGACCCACACGTGGGTTTGACCTTGACACTTCAAAACGGGGAGCTCGCTACAAGGAGCGAGCTGTGGTGCACGAACTTGGCCTTGTCAGGAGGAGCGCAAGGGATGGACCTTGTGCCATGATTTGCCATTTCCACTGTCGTGTGCCTGCTGTTTAGTTGTGGCTGCTGTTACAGCCTTGTATTTTTAAAGGGGTGGCACTGAAATCTCATTCCACTGCTGTTTTCTGCTAAAGGAAGCTTTCCTTGACAGGTATTGATGGGGAAAATGAAACAACATCCTCTAACAAATAGGAGTCACTTGTGCAACACTGTTTAAAGGACGTGCACGTCATTTTTAGAAAGCTGCGCCAAACTGTCCCAAAATGTTGGAAATGTGCAGCCACACAGGTCACTGCTGTCCTGCTTTGCTTTGTTGCTCAGGAGAGAAGCAGCCTGCGCTCGGGACCTTAAAGTCACGTGTTGTTGCTGCAAGCATCTCTGTGCACTTCGGTCCGATCAGACAAGCTTCTTGATTTAACACAAGAGAACAAAGTTTCCTGGAAGAAGTTGAAGTATTTTTGGCCATAGAGGTAGATACTGAGCATGTGGGTGCTTGATTTTGAGATGATTTACAATGCTGATGTATCCATAAATCAATACTTTTGAAAAGATATAAACATACCAGAGGAGGCACTGAACAGTGGGAGTGGGAAGTCGTGGATAGAAAACAAAGCAAAAGCATTTCATCAAGCAATTTTTTTTTGATCTTCCTCCTGGCTGAGTATTGATTTTTGTGGTTTGCTGTGTAACTTTGTGTGAAATCTTTAATAGTTCAATGCCATGCATAGTAGCTGTTCTCATTAAATTAGCAAGGTCAATCATTACCTCAGACTGAATAAACCCCACTTTGCCATCGCATTGTTTATTGTGCGCCTCATATTAGGGACTCAAGCAATACGAGGAAAAACTACCCCCCCTCCACACACACACACACACATTATTCACATTTGAGTTTGAGTTTGGTGCAGACAGACAGCGGGAATTACTGTTAGGTTGTTTGATTCAAAATCATATTGATCTCTGCCTCTTTTGATTTGTATTTCTCCACTCACAGGCAAATCCTCCCACACAGGCTTTGCTTTTTGAAAGATCACTTTCAGACAGTTTGAAGATGCCAGCTATGCACCAAAAATTACTCTCAGAGAATAACAGTTTAAAATACGTATTGATTCTGCTCGCTGAAATGAAGCATTATGTGGGTGTTGAGTGGAGCTGGGAGATACAGCAGTTGAAAAATGACACTGCATCACGAGCTATCGGTTTCAGCGGCTGAGAGAGAAACATCTGGTTGGACTCAGCTCCAAAGAACAAAAACCTAAGCTAAGGAGACTGCATAAGTTGGGAGCAGACAGCCTTCAAAACAAACGCCACCAGCTTAGTTGGCTTCTCTCGTAATTTGCTCGAGGTCTTGTTCGGTTTCAGAGTCGTGTGTCCTACCGCGATCGTCACATGCAAAAGGAACTTATTACGTGCATCAGGCCAACATAAAAAGAAAAGGTGAAAAAAGGTTCAGTTACTGTGTGTGATAACAGATACCCATCCTATGAATATGTTACATTGTTACCTCTTTGGACACTGTACATAGCTTGGCTTTAGAGTAATCCATCAACTCAGGGTGAGAAATAGCCTTCTATATTTGGCCTCTACATCTTTAGCTTGTTCTCTCAGTGGGTACATGGGCAGCTGAGGAGACAACCCTCCCCATCAGTCATAACTGCTGGCCGAAGGCCCGAGTCTCTGTCACTAAGAGGCTTAAACCAAAGAATCCCCCCCACCATTCGTATAAAAGCCAAGCAGGTCAAAAGGTTTTAAAATGATTTGTATAACCAGTGAGGTACTGACTTTATGACTGTAAGCCACTGTTTAGACGGAGTTGTAAACTGAGGTCATTTCCGTGGATGACAACTTTTGCTATTCTTACAATCAGTGCAGAACAATGACCTCAAAGCTGCTAATAGCATCTTTGTTGATTTACTACAGTTGTTTTCTTGAAAACACTAACAGGTCGTATTCTAGATTCTAAGCAACAGTTCATTCGAGTTAGCTCCTCTACATCAACCCTATTTAACATGTTAAACTCCACACTCAGCTACAGAATACGAGACCTATAAAACGCAAGTGTAAGAGCAGCAATAGGAAAAGATTTGGGGGAAAGGAGTCGAAACTGGGAATTGCTTCTGTAACACTGCTGGGTGACCACAAAAATCTGTCTGAGAACCACGTCAAGACTGTGATCATTATTTCACTCCTTTCGCCAGCTTTTCGTCTGCATTCGTTTACCACTACATCAGCGTTTTTGCTTCGAGTGAAATCTGAAGGCTTTCCTTTCCCTTTCCACACCTTTTCCAGAGCTCTAGTCATATAGAATCTTTCTCTACCCCAGCAGCTGATATTGGCAATTAATGTTACTTTATTTGAAGCTTTTTTCGTTTCTGGATACAGTTACCAGTCGCCACGGTGACCCAGTGAGTCAACATAACTAGCTCAGGACACACTTTCATGCCGGGTGTCTGTAATGAATTCAATGTGTGATTTGGTAAAATATTTAGAAGAAGGCTGATCATTTAAAACTGATTTTTACTGGGTAACCAGTATTGAGTAACCATATATTAGTTACCCATATGTGCTGCACTGATATGCAATTCATTTTACTTCAGTTTTCCTCCACGTGTGAGTACAACGTCTGCCGTAATGTTCTTGGATATTTCATTTGGGTCGTACACACTGGGGGAGTTTCTAAGCTGGAACATACAGTAGTGTAAATATGCAATGCCAGGCGTTGATATCTTGTGGTCGCAGAACTTTTCCCACAGAACTACTCCTGGCTAAAATGATTGACATATTAAGTTTAAATAACGGTGTAGCCATCTCAAACTATCTTCAAAGTGCAACTTGTGCATTTTCTGAAATGTTCAGAAGAATTAAAGTCTCACTCCATGCTATAACTTGAGACAGTATGTCCTCCTATAAAAACTGAATGCTGTAAGATGGTTTGATGATGTACTCTACGCTTTTGCCCATTTTCAAGTCTAACACTCTATCCAAGTTCTGCATGGTTTCCCATATATATTCAGTCTATTGCACTATATTTCAATAACATTTTCCAGAGGAGAGTCAGCTAACAGACCACAAAGGTCAAAGGACAGTTTATTCACATAAATAGAATATGTTACAAGCTTGATGATTTATGAGCTACTCGAGGGCTTAGTTTCTGAAATACTGTTTCAGCCAAACTAATGTGTAAGATAGCCAGCTGTGGTGCTAGTCAGTTACATCAGCTCCTCTTCAACCTGGCTTTAGCAGTCTGAGAACCATTACTCTGCAGTGAGGTAGTTCATACTTCATTAGATAAGACTTATATGCAGTGAACATGTCCAGCTTAGAAACAATTTTGTCATCAGCTTAGCATTAGCTTTCATCAGCTTATATTTCTAATGAGCAAAAATGCTTTGCCATCTTATTCGGCCAAGATTACGATTAATTTTTTTCTGATCAGTGCCCTTGTAGCAACAATTTCTAGCCATAGACTATATAACATGGACACGGGCCATCGGTTTCTGGACTGGGCATTTTGAAACCTCAGTTTTAGCTAATTTTCCGCCACCATGTCATTTCTTGGAAACATAAGTGACCATATTTAGAACAGATTGGATTGCAAAGTTATCAGCTAACAGGCCTGCTTAGCAAACTGCATCCATAAACTGTACAGATGCACAAACATACATATCTCCTGATTAGTGTTATGTAACAGATTAATTAAAAATGCACCAGTATCACAAAGTCATTTGGGAGGATCAGTTGTGACTTGAGTATATTGAGGTGAGGCCTAGAGCTTCCAGCTACAGATGCTTAATTTTAAGACTTAACAAAATTGAAATGACAGAATTATGTATAAAAGAAACAATTCATAGTTGTGTGGAGTGAAGCTTTCCATGGAGATTTTTTTCTAACCAGGCTACATAAATGCTTTTTAATGCTGTTAAGTTGGGCTTCTGTAGGCAGCGGTCTAAGGGGATTGAGTTGCTTTTGGAAACTGCCCCAAGAGGCCACTGCAGAAATTGCAGATTTTGTCACATCTGCGTTGGCTTTATTTTTTCAACCTTGGCGGCTGTTGTGGGTGTCAAGCAAGAGAATGAAAGTCCTGCAGAAGAAACAGATCACTTCTTTACCTTCTGGACTCGGTGAATCCATGCGATCATTTCTAAGTAAAGCATAAACACGGAGGCTGTACAGTCAAATGTTCTAGAAATGCCTGAAAATGTTATGCTACTGATACATCTTCTGGACTACTTGTAGCAGACAGCACTCGCGACTCTCAAGAGTCCTCATTCTCCGCTTGAGTTGACTGCCACCGAAGCCAAGAGAGGCAGTATGAAGTCATCACAAGAGTCAAGAGCTACTGTGCCACAGAGACTGATGTGTTCAAGGAGGGAAGAAAAGTTGGCAGAAAATCAGAGTTGTGTCACTGGAAAGGATTTGCAAGTGGGAGGGGAAGTAGGGAGGGAGGGATTGAGAGAGAAACTTGGGCTACAGAGGAAGAGGGATGCTTTGGAGAGGCTGAGAGAGAGTGAGGGAAAAAATGCTGGTTGAATAAAGTAAAATGCAAAGAGAAAACTTTAAGGGAGTGGAAAAAAGTGAAAGAGTGAGACTAGGGGCTGTGGAGGAGAGAGAATGATGGTGTTGAAAGAAGAGGTGAAAGACATTTTCTCTGGCTCCAGGCCCAGCTGGTGTCTGCGCTGGACCACTGCGGGTGTCAGATCTTTATTCCAGCTCTGGAGACAGCTGGAGGTGTCAACACTGCGCTTGCCTCAGTTATACCGCCCAGCTCAGCCATGTGTTTGTGCATGCAGCCGCCCCAGTGTCACAACAAGCAGACATGTTGACAGGGGGAGGGGGGGTCCCACTCATTTTACCACCATTTGTATCGGCGGTTTAAAACGGTATCTTACCTCGTCAAGATCATAGATTTGATGAATCAAAAGTATTGTTTAACTTTCAAACTGTAAAATGCCCACTTGAAAACCAGCAGTCACTTGTGGGATGCATAATCAGGCATGACATGACCCAAACGAAAAGTTATAGAGGGACTTTCATGCCCCATTTACATTGAAACAATCACTCAGTACTGAGGTTTCAGATTCTCAAGAGCCACAGACATTTAAGGGGTTAAACCAGCAGCTACAAATCAAACTGGTAGGAAGGCATTTTATACTTTTATTAATGGGTTCCAGAAAAGATGCCTCTTGACTATCGCATGTGTGTCTCAGAAAGAAAATCCCATGTTGCTTTTAAAACTTTATTTAAGGAAAAGCTAAAAATGGGAGGTGGAATAAAAGGTAAAATGAGTCCCTTCTGCTCAAGATTCACATTTGGTTCTTAATCTGATTCCTGAGAAGGTAGCACATCCTGCCACTGAGATATAGTGCAGAGCGCATAAGGCTTCAGTGTGTATAAGTAAGACATTCCTTAGTAATGAGGTTAGTTCTGGTCTGATAGGTGAATGACCGCAGCATCGGTCCCGGAGAGCTGTCTTTTGTTTTGCTTTGTTTGTTTTGAAACAACAATTTCAAACATGCAACGAAGTGATTTATGTCATTAAAACCCTGATTTATGATGAAAAATCTGACTGGTTTTATAATGGAAGGAGGTAACATCTGCACTTTGCTAAACTGGAACTCTGCCACTAGAGATTTGACAGATCACTCTCCACTCAGCTGCAGCATTCTTCACAATAATGTGGCCATTTCAGGAGGGAAAATCATTTACTATCTATAAATCAGAAGAGATCAAGGGGCTGAAAATCTTAAGATGATGCTTCACTTCCATATGTTGAAAAAAAGTATACATATATATATATAAGTCGCTTGTGCTGAGTATAAAGGCTTTAAGAATTTAGCATATCCACAATATTGTTGCCATGAATTATGTCAAGATATAAATGGTGAAAAAGACAGAAAGTGCAAAACTGGATAGAGAATGCTTGTTTTTTTTTTTACCTTTAAGGGTGTATTCAGAACGATAAGCTTTACTCTGTCCCTCAGCAAATAGCTCTGTAATGCATTACGTATTGCAGCAAGGCCTGCATCAAACGCAAGCAAACAGATGTGTTCATGTGAAATAGGATGCCTAATAAATCTTTGGCATAATGTTATTGAATTAGTAAGGACTTAGGACGAGATACCATATTAAATCCTGTCTTTTCCAGTTCGCTGGTTTTGATAGCAATATATTAGAGCCCCACATGATATACTTACGTATCCACCATCTTTTTTATCACCTCTGGTGAGGAATTGGCGAGGGGGTGATGATGAATAATAAATGAACCTGAATTTTCTGATGGAATTTCCATTTGCGCTCTGAACAGTTTTCAGGAAAGAAGATTTACACTTAATACCTCGTGGTGCCTCCTACAACAGCTGCTGTTTGTAGCACAGATTAATGCTGCGATCTCCAGCTCCTCCGTGGCGTGATGCGATATTTTTTGCCATTTAAACGCCACTCATTAGTCTGAGGACTCAAACCTGCACCTTCACGTTGAAGCGGCTATCCCTGGAAAGTGCATTGTTAATAAAATCACAAACTAATTCACAGAAAATAAGCATGTTAGATCCAAATATATCTTTATAAGCCTAAATCTTATGATGTCTTCAACAATCTGCATGCTTGCTTTCAGAAGATGCACCTATACATTTGCTTATAGCAATGCAAGGACCAAATATTTTAATGGCATTGTCAATATTAGATGATTATTGAGAAACATTATGATGTCCATGTTGGCACCTTTAACATTACAAGGCAAAGCTGGTATCAGCTGTTAGTCAGTTTAAATGGGAGTAGCCCAGTGGCAATGGCTTCCATAGTTTTTATAGTTTCAGTGTCTTTAAATTTGTGGCTACAAGTACAGATAAATGTTGAGTTCTGAAAGCAGTTGTTATATGTCAGGTCAGATTTCTTAATCTTCCTTTACCTTTACCTTTATCAGTTTATAGATTGATACAACATTTTAAACCTGCCTGTGTTGAGAGGTGTAACATTTGAGAAATCTACCTTCTAAACATATAGTACATAACAGTCACGAGTTTATTTACTCCAGATTTCTAGGTTAAACTAACCAAGTGTGAGTCAGCAGTAACATACTAACTTTGACACCTTTGTCATTTCAATGTTACATTTGGGTTTAGGATTCAACCAGGTTTTCAAACCTGTGAGCTAGTGACCTTTGTTTATGGCTTGATAAGAAATCAATGTTGGACCTGGTTTAAAACCACGAGCACAACAAGAAGTTACATCTGTGGATGTTAGTTTGTTGGCTTTGAGACTGACATTAATTTCCTTTGTTTGTGTGTTTTTAGAGTGAAAGTTGGGGCCTCAGCAGCAGGTTAGAGATAAGAGTCATAAAGACTGTTGAGTTTTATGTTTGTATAAATCTGCATCCACACTTGAAGTGAATCACTGCATCATAGCAACCAGAGACCAGTGAGCAACAACCACTGACATAAAACAATGGGATGGACCCAAGGTAAGCTTTGAAGCGAATACCAATGACAGCACATGATACTGTTGATTGACATATGACCAGGTAGTAAATACATTAGGCAGCTGGAACTTGGGACGTTCAAGGGACCAACCTGTCAAAGCAACAGGTAAGAAGCCAAGTGTTCCCAGTGTGGACACAGTTTAATGGTTGAACAAAATATCATCTCGTGTTAAAAAATAAATGATTTTTACCCTTTTAATCTGTTAGTTTAAGAGCCAAGTTAATGGAAATTTTGGTAAAGTGTCCTCTGCCAGGAAGTAAAGGTCATATGCTCAAGACACATACTAAGACGTGTTGCTCTGTTTAAAGTTAGTTAAACTCTTAGCCACCCTGTGCAGAAGTGCGTGTATGCACCTTTATAGCAGAAAACACAGGAAATAAAGCTTAATAACGTGTTTAACATTGTAAAAGGGCCTATTTTAGCCCAAATTAAGCTCTAGTTGTAACTTTACCCGAGCAGTCTTTGGACTGCCTCCTGACCCTGATTTTTTTTTCCTAAAAAACTGAAACATTGTTTAACAATGTTTAGTTGTGGAGAACTTGTTAGCAATAATGAGCGATAATAAGCAAATAAAACTGTTGCACATCTATAAAGTCACTTCGCTGACAGAAAAACAAGATAAAAGACCAGCACAGTATTGTATTAACAGGTGATCACATGATTAAGCAGTGACTGATGACTACTTATCACCTTACATGTTAACAATAATCCCTGTCTCATCACAAAGTCAACTTAACTTGCATCACCTTCTTGCTCTGACATTTCATCTACTTACAAAGTTGCTTGCAATGTTTGCAATGCATGAAGCTCATCCCGCTGGTCATCTGGATGAAAGCAGACGCTAAATACCTCAGATGTAAATGTAAAGTTCCCACACCCTCACATGACATCTTTTCTTTCTTCCCAACATGGGTTGTAATCGGACGCCTGGATGCCCCTTGCCATCCCTCATTACCCAGCATTCCTGGGGCCTGCATGCTGAGGGTGTGGCAGAGAAACTGGTGTGAGGATGGCACAGAGCCAGGCGACAGTGATTGATCGAAGTATGACTGATGGCTGCAGCTGATATGCCGGCTCTGCTTTCGATTGTTGTTGGGTCTGGCACTTCTCACCTTGTAAAAGAGCTTTGGGATGAAGGAGGGCATAGATCTGGGAGAAAAGGATGTTAAGTGTGAAAAGTGGTTGAGTGGTGAAACTTCAATGAACAGTGACAGGATGTTGCTAACTTTTGCTGCAGCAATGCAGCAGCGAACAGAGCTCCAGTACGTCACGCGTCGAAAGTCAATACTAGCTCCATGACAACACAACGCAGTATTTTCAGTTTTGTCCCTAAATCATTATTTAGGAAAGTTAAAATTATTGTAACCTTTAAAAAGCTGTGGTATGTTGACACTCGGGAGATACTGCATTGCAATATTTTTAAGAAGTAAATATCTCATTCACACATACATATCCTTCCTGCTCCTTTGACATTATTTTTCCTTTAGTGTCACAGTGAAGTTGGCATTTATAGTTTAAGATAAGATTACTGCCAATGTTGATCACCATAGAAACTGTGCACACACATTCGTGTCCCTGAAAGAGAAAATAACTTTTCAGATTGTCTGATTTTTCATCATAGGTCAAAATTCAAATTAGAGTAGAGGGGCAACAATGTAACATGCATATAGCACCATTCTGTAAACTGAGGATGGGCTAGAAATACAAATCGGCTCTTTGGTCCGACCCACAAAGATTACAAGAACACAATGTTGCCATTTTATTCAAAGGTGTAAGCACAGACCATTTTTTACAGTTAGCCAAACCAAGACTGTATCATACATTCAGTGCAACCATACCCTTAATTTTAGCTGCTTATGTTTTTAGTAATGTTAGTTATTCTCAGTGTGAAAGACTGTTTAGAATATCACTGCATCAGCAAAAACATGTGTGTTACTTTTGTCAATGTGAGCATGTTAGCAGTTAGCTAACATACATTTTATTCTCTGAGAAAGCGTGAATTATATACAGTACCAGCATGTCCAAACTTTTGACTGGTACTGTATATAATTATATGTTGTTTCTATCTTAAGCAGAAATACTTGCTCTCCTTTCCATTGCCCAGGGTTAAATGTTTAGCTGAAGTGAACAGGTGGCACCCTCATTCCTCTAGCCTGCTACCCTATTCCGCAGCTCCACTGGTCCTGCTGGGAGCTGCATATCTAACACCCTCGCTTTCTGAGTTCCTGCTTTGTGGCCAGGACAAAGTTGCTTCGTGTCCCAGCAGGGAGGAAACAGGACAGCATGCCGCCAGAGTATGGGAGGACATAAAAGCTTTATCCATGACCTTCTGAGACACCAATAGCTATCTGCCCTTTACAGCATGTCTGTGTTCCTATATACTTCATCGGCACAGATGGAAAAAAGAATGGATATTCTACCTACAATATCATATGGCTGTTAAAGTTGAACATTAATCTAGCATGAGCCTGTATCTCCTGCCTCACTCTCTCTCAGCAGTTCAATAACTTTACCTTTAATTCGTGATTTGATAAAACTAGCATCATAAATGGTGAAATATTTTATCAGAAGTTTTGCCAGCAGCAGAACTGACAGATTCAAATGAAGAAATGGATTTCACATTAAAATAAAAAGTCTGTGCAACATAAAAGGAATATACTCAATTTTCATCACTGCAGCTTTTATACAGTCAGCTTCCAGCTTGATGTGCCTGCCAGTGCCAGTCGCACTATAACCTCTGAAAATGACTTTCATGTAGACATTATTGAAATGGAGTGAGATTTTATTCCAACTAGTTCTTTGATTTGGCCGTTTTGTTTCAAAAGGTAAAGGGATCTGTGATGTGCATGTTGTGGTAATTGGATACATATCTAATTGGGTGTCAGGATATAAAGGAGAAGGTGTTCAGTGAAACACCTTCTGGAGTGAAAAGATCTTTTCTTTGCCGCTTTTTTTTTATGTCAACTGTCAAAAAGTGTAAATTAGGACATAGTTTTCACACGTTGTGCTAATTTGTTGCCAGTATTTTTCAAACCAGTTATTTTTATAGTGCTATGATACCAGATTTAAGAGTTTTTAGACGTTTTCTTTGAGTTGCAGGTAAGGCTGAGTGCTTGAGCCAAAATGTTCTTCAAAGTGTTTTTCTTCTCCGTGCCCATAGACCAGTTATGGAGTCAGGAATTGATCGATTTGCTTCCCTTAAAGATCCTCGAAGTTGAGTGGGATTGGTGACAAAGCCTTGCTTCTGTTAATATGGGCCCCCAGTGACCTGATGGTATTTGAACTGCCCTTCAGGTCTGGTGATCAGAATGCACTGTGTTATAACCATGAGCACCAAAGAAGGGGTTAAGACTCAGTTGGTGGTCTACAAGGGCCAAGCCTTCAACATACGCAGTTCTCTTTGCAAAGATCATGGACCTACAACCTGACAACCTCTGCTGAATTCATGTCTCACTGGCCAGTGGAAAATATCAATCAATCACTACCTGAAGCCCACCGTTCAATTGCAGCAAATCCTGCCAACGTTTTATCTTTCAGCAAACATTGGTTATCCCTTAAAAAACATTCTTCTTTCAGTGTGTTTTTACAGCATAACTCATTTGCCGTAGTGCCACACATGTTCTGTACAGTCAGGCTACTTTTAAATTTTAGATATTTCACTCTTTAAAGTAATTAACAAATGTACTTTCCTATTTATTCTGTTTACTTCCAGCAAAGAAACTTAAAATTGAATTCTGTCCAAAGAATTTAACAGCAGCTGGTTGGTAATTTACTTACACTGAACAAATGTGCATATTTGCAAGCCCTGCGATGGCAACCCTAACTGCAAACCTCACAACTTATACAAATGCCACTGAAGCATGATTGAAACTTGTGCCTTGATGGCAACATTAATTTCTTTGAACATAACGCTGGAGTAATGTACCAGGAAAAGTAAACATAACAAGTTTTGCTCCATTAGGTTGTTTTAGGGATTTCCCCACTCAGTCAGAGAAGGGTGCTAATAAAACTGCTTCCATTAATCTGTTTCATTAAAAAAAAAAAAATCAGCAAGGAGCAAAGCATTTGATTAAATATACCTAACATAACTGATTCGCAACCACCGCTGTTGCTCTGCATATGTTCTATGCACGTTTCAGGTTTCACACAGTGATTTTTGTAAGAAGCCTCACAAGTCCTCTTCATCAGCTGGATAACCTCTCTGCGTTTGGCCTGGATATTCACACTTTATTACTGACTCTCGATTTCAGATAATTCTGTCAAGATACAAGGCGAGTTCAAAGGGTCATCCACAGCTGAATCTCAGAGAAATGGAATTGGATCCAGTAACACGCTGATTAATTTTGATAATCAGATTTTTCTTGTGCCATATTTATTAAAGCAACACATGAGAATATGAAGCAAAAGCAAGGAGAAAGCGGTGAAATTGACTTGAGTGAATATTTGTCCCGTCACACATGCAAAATGAAGTAATGCGCACCACCAGGGATGCACAGTGTTTACATGATCCGTCACATCAGGCATTATCAGTCATATAATGAAGAGTTTGGTTCCACTCCCATGCTGTCTTTTCTCTCACACTCCTCACATTTTCCCCCCAAATAATAAACTATCTCATCCCTTTTTCATTACAGAAGTATTCCAATGCTGGACTAGCCTGAAGGTTAAAGATGTTTTCTTGTGATCAGTTGGCCACTTTATTTGAAATCTGCCAGGAAAACTTGGATGAAGAAACTGCGTGAGTATGTCACATCTCCCACTGCGTGCCGTGTCGTTGCTCGGCTCGGGTGCAGCTGCTCGGGACATTTTTAACACTCTTTAATTAGCGCTTAAAGCTAAATATCGACAGAATTTCAAAAACCAAACAGTTACATTCCACATTTGTAGACTTGTTTTGGCACCAAACCGACAATGAAATGATTTTCAATGCATATTTTAGTAGCAATATAATAAAAACCTAAAACAAAACCTGCCGGACTCGACCTGAGAGAGAGGGAGGGAGGGAGGCATGGTGAAGGGGGCGCGATTGTGTGAAACAATCCGGAGCGGGATTTAACTGTTCTAATTACATCTATCAACAATTGGTGAGCTCACGTCAATGCCAATGTGTTTCCTGTTAGCTGAACACAGTTCGTGACAGCCCTGAAATTAATTGAAACATTAGAGAGAGCAAGGAATGCTCCTGGGCTCATGTGGCCTTGGCTGACGCGTCGCATGCACTGCAGCCCCCAAAAAGACACGGAAAGGCTGAGCTATCCAGCGGCAGCTTAGCCTAGCCTTAGTGTCAGCAGGCTAGCTTCCCTCCCAGTCAGGAGGAACCAGATGTAACTTTGTACTCAGCATTAGCGCGTGTAGCAAGTAAATGTCCCTTTCGTGATGAGGTTATTGCTCTGCTGTGTATTATTTTGGAAGTGTAAGACATGAAAGAACCAAAAAATGGTGGCATCGAGTTTCTGGTGCCCGTGTGATGTATTTACGCGCTACATGAGGAAAAGGGGGGATTTTGAAAGTGAGAACAAAGCAGGGAGTGGCAGCATGTGCTATCTCAACCCCAGCCGATGTGTCGTCTAGCAAGAAAATTAACCCATAGAAAACACATTGTTCAATACAATGTGATGAGTTATTATACTGTCAAACTCACCAACAAAGCTTTAGTGTTGCTTGTATGTATATCATCGATTGATTGTCTCGTCATTTAGCAAGCAAAAAATGTAACATTTTGCTGACATCAGCTTCTTAAAAGCGATGAATTGCTGCTCTTTTTAATCTAAATTGAACATCTTCTGAATTGTGATGAGTCCAGTTCACTATTTTCTGTCACCAGCAGATTAATAGATTAATAAACAGATTCCGCATATTGACCCTTCTTGACAAATAATAATCACCTATGCCTATCGCATTCTTGCAAGGGACATTTCAGCTGTAACTCATTTTGACTTATTTTGTCCCAGCTATTTTGTAATTTATTGTTCATTTTTAATTGTAGTGCTTTAAAAGTAAGCAGCTAAAAGCCCTTGCTTAAACGGAGAATAAGTTTTCTTCTTGACGTGAAAACTTTATTTTCCCTTGTGCATCCATCTGTGAGGGTTTAGGCCATGCTGGATTTATTCCTCTCTCTCACAGCAGTTAATATGTGTGCATGTGTGTCTGTGTTTGTCACAAGTGCTGTGTGTCTACGTCAGAAGGAATTTAATGTCTTTCATAATTAAGCATCTCAAAACTATAAATGTGACAGTATTCTTGCAAGGACAAACTGCCACTATTATAAAATTGTGCCATCTGTCAGAGTGTCTTATGTTGGAAAACTCATTTAGCAATGAAAGTCATCTCTTACATTGTGTGTGTCTGTTCCGTTAGTTCATTACAATGGAAACTGTTGTGTGACATTCACAGCATGCCAGGGGTCAGCAGTGCCAGCCTGAAGCAAACTGGCATGTCAGTCAAAAGATGTACTTGGAAACAATCTTAAGCATTATTTATGAGATGGCAACTGCCATTACAATGAACTATGACATCACCTAAGCTTAGCCCATTAAGCATTGATTTGCAGCAATGTGGCACCTCACACATCAAAGCCGTCCGCCTGGTATTCTCTGCACCTCCGACAGCCTGCAGCTAATTACATGATCTGATGGTTACCCAAGGAGGGTTGTGACTAGATGCTCGCTGCTGGGTGCTCGATGTTGTTGAGGTGGCTCACCGCTACCTCAACAACAGCAACAGCTGCTGTGCCCTTGAGCAAAGTGCTAAAACCCACACAACCCAGTAGCTGCTTATTGGCCAACAATCAGTAGTTAGTAGATGTCAACCACATCTAGGGCGACTCAGACACGCTTAGGGTTTTATGTTTGCAGCAATTGAAGGAGAAAAAAAGAAAAATCTTTTTGAATGTCCAACAAAGACATTTTGAAAGGTGAACGTTGGTTCTCCGTTTCCCATTCAGTCAGCTTAACAATGAATGCTGATACAAATGCTGTTTTCCAGTTAGCGACATCAAAATGTGTTCTCATCACACTTTCACTCAATACCCAAATGTGCCCTCTGGGATCAATACAATTCAGTCTTCTAATTATAGTATTACTTTGATCTTCAAATATAAATAGACAAAGGTTTTCATTACGTGTCTTGTTTTGAAATTCCCCTCCCAGAAAAGATCTCACTTTCAAGTGGGAAAGGAAGTTGTCCTGAAGCGATGCAGCTCCACAACAAGAACAAACAAGATTTCTGCTGAGCTGAAACAGGAAGTTCTCAAGCAGGTGGCTTTCAGAAGCACTTCGGGTTATTACTTTTCATGCTAAAGTGTACACCACTTCTCATTTGGGTTCATCACGGTTTCCTTGAGTAGAAAACAGCAGGGAATGACTTTGCAGTTTTCTACTCAAGGAAAAGAAATCAAACCTATAAATACTGACAGGGATGGCCATAAGCTAAAAAAAGACAATAAAAACAGGCTGTCTTTACTCTGATATCTCTTTCTAATAAAGCATATTTGTTACACAAAGCCCACATTGAAGAGATGCCTCATAAAACGTGAAAACATCGGTGATTTTACACCTGAAATACTGTAGCTGCACAAAAAGGGAACGCTGCTCTTCTAATGGTTTAAACGGGACATTACGAGGTTGTGTGTTTTATTGATATATTGCGTTGCATCATATTACAGTCATTCTGTGTCACACCTGCATATAAAGAGGTTTGCTGGATTTCATAAAAGGTCATCTGGCACACCGAGACGTCTGAAACAACATGTCCTCCAATCAAAATGTAAGAATTTCTGCAGGTCTCCAAAATACGACCTATATTTACATTTACAAATGACCGCGCCTACCTCCGGCTTTTTGTGTCTCATGGACATGAGCTGAGGTAATGTTGCTCTGGCTTTGAGGATAGAATAGTAATTTGTCAACTGGAAGGTTGATGGTTCTTTCCCAGGCTGCCATGTCAAAGTATCCAGGCAGAATAATTAAATACCACTTTGTTTATACAGCGCCAAATCACAACAAACAGTTGCCTCAAGACGCTTTTTATTGTAAGATAAAGACCCTACAATAATTACAGAGTAAACCCAACAATCAAAATGACCCCCTATGAGCAAGCGCTTGGCGACAGTGGAAAGGAAAAACTCCCTTTTAACAGGAAGAAACCTCCAGCAGAACCAGGCTCAGGAAGGGGCAGTCATCTGCCGTGATAATGACTTCCGTACATGAATAACAAATATTTTAGGAATATGACGACATCGATATTTACATCTTTTTCTGGGGTCTGCTGGACAAGAACCGAAAACGTTATTTAAACACACTTTTGTCCACGATGACCCAAAACGTAACTATTGGTTGTTATTCGTGCTTGCAGAAATGACCGATACCTACGTTTTCACTCTGAGGACAAGCTGGACTGAAAATGTGTTCAAAATCTCTGTAAACTAGAACTGTTGTTTAAATGAAACAGTAAACCCAACCTTCATGTTTTGGGGTATTTTTGGTAGCAGACAGTTGGGGCTCCCAGCTATTTTAAAAGGAACATTTACAATAGTTGCTTGAGAATCAACAAGCTAGCTGTGATTGTTATTTCTCCATGAGGAGGAGCCTGGTGGATTAAACTGAATTGCTGCTCTTGGCTTTAAATGAAATAAAATTAAATATCATCAAATGTACCCCAAACACCATGATCAAAATAAGGTGTGAATTAATCTACTACAGCATAAAGTAAAAACAACAGTTTCCTACATAACTGAAGATTTTGCTGGCCATCTGCCAGGGATACATAACAGCAGGATCAAAGGCTTTCTCTTTACTGTCTTGTTCTTCTGTCCTTTTATATTTCTTTGACCTCAAAAATTCTGCTATAGCACAGTGTCACATAATTAACAAACTGGCAGTGGTAGACTCTCATAAGGATTACGAGCTTCTGTCTAATAAGCAGAGGTCAAATGGTTAATGGTCTCTGATCTGTCATTAGGCACAAAGAAGTAATGAACACCTGTAATATTCAAGAGTTTATGTTTGATTGTGTTTATCTGTATGTGTTGTGCAACAGGTTCTTTTTTTTTTCTACTGTGTTGCCAAAACTTCCAATCACTGGCCCTTATTGTTCGGGCCATATCTCCATTGTTGTGGCTGAAATCAAAAGTGGCACTGGAGACAGAAATTGTGAATATGTATACCTTTAATCCCCCTTATCCTGCCGTTAGGCCAGGGTGTGTCCCCTGGTCTTCTATAATAGTCTGCAATGAGAAGCTTGAGTAAACACAATCAATGGAAGACACTAGCATATGCACCACAGAGACTTCCGAAGTCTCTCCCCTTTTATTCATCCCTCCACGTATTCGATTACACACCTCTACCATTGCAGGGCTTCAAGCAAATTACAACCTGAGACAAAAGTATTGATGCAGCACTACATGTAGGTTGCAGTAATCAGTAATTATTACCATCACAGATCTGTCTCAGGGAAAAAAAAAATCTGGTTTTATAAGAGGGGTGCCCTCTCTCCCTGTCTGTCTCTCCCTGCACATGGTATTCTTGCATGCTCTCTTACTCCTGGATTACAATCTCTTCATCCATTATTAATGAAGTTAAACTACTAGTGGCATGCTGAATGTGCTGCATGGGAGATTTGTAGCTAATCCAGCGCAAAACAGCCCCAGTCACATAATGAAGGGAAAAAAAGAACAAATGTCAACAGTTTCACACTGGGACTGGATTAGACACCCCCACCTCACCCTCCTCATTCACACACAGCCTCGTCCCCCCCGCCCCCCTTCCTTTTCCCTTCTCCACGCCACTTGCACAAAAACCCCTGCACACATAGACACACTTACAGAGTCGCACAGCAAATCTTGCATCCAGCATGTAGGGTTATGAGTATACACACATCTACCTCCCTCCGTCACCTTCTCTATGATGTTTCCCCCACAACGGATTAGTGAATCTCAAGTACAGATCTGAAGGAAAAGGCCAAGGAGCTGCTGAGGTCTATATGTGAAATCATCCACAGTCCTCTAAAGATTAATAGTTGCAATGCTCTTTCTTAAAAATCAGTTTACACAGTTACAGTCTATGATGCTTGGGATACAACACCGAGATGCATCGTCTTTAAAATTCTTGCCCATGCAGTCGCTACAGAGCGATTGCATGGGCTTGGTCCTTGTGTTGTGGCGCGCTCATGTACAGTGCAGCCAAGCGATGCGGCTCCATGAAAAAGAGAGACGCGCATGAAACACTGGAACTAATCAGAACGCATGACATGGGACCAGCATCCTGATTTTAGATTAGCCGTGTCCTATCCACCCTCCCTCCCGCTCTCTACTTCCCTCTCTGTCTTTATATCCTTTATCTTTGTCATCCTTTGTCTGCCACTTGGAGAGGTTCTTTTGATCCATATCAAGCAACTTTTAAAACTACATTTCACATCTATATTCTTTTCTATCATCTACCTGAAAACCTACACATCAAATTTACATGATGATCTTTTTTTAGGGTCCTAATCTCTAACCGAAGTCAACCTGCAGCTGTCTGTGAAGCTACATCGGTCGTACATGTTTAAGTATTGTGTGATCAGCAATGAACAGCAGACCTTTGCAAAGACGAGATTTGGATGATCTGAAGCAAAGCTTTAATTTAGATAAAGTTTGACACGTTGTTATTGAGTGAAACAGCAAGCTAGTCAGCAGATCCCATAATAATCAAGATTACATGGCTATATATTAGCATTATCAAAAGCTTTGCTAACTACAACAGCATCAGCTGTTGGAACTAAGATGGACAGTGATGTCATCCACTTCCTTTCCTCAAACCTTTTGCAAGACTGTGTGTGTGTGTGTGTGTGTGTGTGTGTGTGTGTAGGTGTGTGTGAACACTAAGCTGTCAGGTGTAACAGACAGACAGATACTTGCTAATTAGGTGGAGCACAAACTTCTTTGAAGGCTTTTATTATTTGTCAGATATAAAATGCTTTGAAAAGCAGCAACCACAAGAAGGGTCAAATTGCCATTTTGATGATCTTCTGATCTTTTGTTAAGCACCATCATTATGCCAGTTTATGAACTCGCGCTGCTTCATTTTTACATACATCTTAAAGTGTTCTACACATTTTCTCTGTGCTTTACTCCATGCTGTCCAAAATCAGCCTCACCATATTTTTTTCCTTCCCCTCCTTGTATCACAGTAGACCAATTAAGACTAATCTGATTCCAGTTGTGACCTTTAGTTCCACCTCGAGTCTTTTGACAGGCGAGTTAGCATGTAGCCGAACTGTTTTACATGTTATCGATGGGCTGGGAGGCATCATAGTCATTTTATCACACCAATTTCATTCTTGGCCGATTTCCCCTTAGGCAGGTTAGTGGCAGCTTCCCATTGATTTTTCATGTAATTGATCAGAGACCTGCTTGAGCAATTTATTGGCCCACTCGCACCTGTGATTAAGGCCGAGGCCACATGTGTTTATGCATACGCCGGCTATTACTTTCCCTGAGATCAGCCGCGTGCCGTGAAGTGCTGCTGTGCTGTCTGTCTGTGACTGTCAGCGTAATGAATGCCGTCCCGGTCTCAGGGACATTTTTAATCATGCTTGACCACAGCCATGTCATGTCCAAAGTCAAGAGGAATAGAGACAGCCTTGTCTGACTGACCCACAATGACAGGAGTTAATATGTTCACATAAAAACATCGACCAAGAGTTTAATTCAAAGTAGTCCTTATTCATTTTAAGCTGCTTCATGCATGGGATTAATATTAGAGGAGTCGGGGGGCCAAAACCACAATGACATCAGCTAAGCATTTTCTTTGGAAGCCGAGGATAGGATAATTACAGAAGAAGACAAAGACGAAGAGCTGAGTACTTTTTAAATATACACCCTGTTAGATGGGCATGTAGGGAGAAGTGAGGGTAGCCTAACATGTAAGTCATTTACTGGCCTTGCATATTACGTCCTAAACCACAAGCCATGTTGCTGAGTTGGAGTGCTTAGCGTTGGTTTAGCTCATCTCCCTTTGGTACTGTGACAGAGCTGGAATAGTAAGGATCAGGCACAAAGCCGCTCAACAAGCTCAAGAGCTATCAAAAAGCCACCCTTTTAATTTGGTTAATTTACAGGCAGCTTTTTCACTAATAACGTTCTTGGAGTGATACTTGACAAATGGAAATACATACAGGATATTTCTGTCTCAGAGGAGAAAGCCTCATCTAATGTTTTGTGTTTCTGTTTTTTTTTTTTCTGTCTTTCAACTGTTTTCATCTTTGACTTCCCATTTTTCATATT
>VOQJ01048097.1:29388-41414 GCA_015052665.1 Apistogramma diplotaenia | reverse complement strand
TTTTTTTATTTTTTTTTTTTTTTTTTGGGTATATCTTTTTTTAATTTTTTTTTTTTTTTTTTTTTTTTTTTTTCTGTCTTTCAACTGTTTTCATCTTTGACTTCCCATTTTTCATATTTATTTCATATTTCATTTTTACCGCCCACAATCAAACATAGAGGAGTCACAACCTTCAATAAAACGAAGTTCCTGGCCATTACGTTATTTCTAACATATTAGCAGCACATAAACTGATTTGTTTAAAGATTTGTGGCTTTGGAAACACCAATTTGACTTAAAATTTTATTACGTGGCCACAGAGTGTTGGCCAGACGGAGCACTAGGCGACAATCACATGTGGTTTGAGGCAAAATCTGGAAAAAAAAAAGAAAAAAGAGAGAGAAAATCAGGCTCGTTTCTCAGGCAAAGAAAAGCCCTGCATAATGAAACCACCTCGCATTTGCATTACTCAAGCTTCCCAATGCCATGATGACAGTCATATACATCACTGACTGCTATGGGAAAGTGGTTTATTTTAGCTTTTAATAGCAGCATAACAGCGAAGAAGTCAGAGACGAGCTTCAGTTCTTTTGCGATTTGAGTGTAATTTCATTTATACCCCATGTAGCACGAGCAGGATACAAAGAATTTATTAGTGGGGAAAGGTATGTGCCACACCAAAATATTTTGTCTTTGCATCTTTGTGCCTAATTTCCCAATACAGCTATTTTTTCACAGTGCACTTTGGCAAAGCAGAGCGTTCATATAGCGAATATCACCATAAAAAGATGGTATTTGTGAAGAATTGTGGGGCTATATTCTGCAGAGATGGCATATTTGATTGTAAGCCTTGTGCATATTTACAAAATCTGCATATAGTGACTTTAAATGGTCTTGTTGCTGTCAGGCCTCAGACATCTAAATATTGGTTCAAATGTGAAATATTTTGTGTTTCCTGTATGGTGTCATGCACACAGTAAAGTCTGCGATAGTAAACACTTCGGAGCTGCAATCACTCCTCGCTCAAGTTTGAGCTACAACGCCTTCAAAATAAAAGTTGAAGGGAGTCGAACTGCTGTGGCTCTGGTTTCAGATTTTGTGTGGTTGTTGTGGCTGACAGGCTGGGCAGTCTATCAAATCTCCTCTTTAAAGTGGAGGCTGGGATGCGTGCTGATATACATAAAAGCTCGGAAAGAGTATTTTAAAATCCTCTCCAGTATGCAGGAGGAGGAAAAAGTTGAAATGTCCAACTACACTGACACTGGCGCGCTGATGTGCTCGTTAAGAATCAGGAGAGAGCATCAGCCGAGCAGGTCACCCCGTTTCTCACATCACAGCCCCATCAGAAATTCTTTCAAGTGTCCTTCTGCGTCGCCAAAGATGACAACGGCGAATCGATAAGCGCTTGAAATGAAAAGAAGCCGCCGGTTTGCCCCCGAGGCGAAAGATTTCATACCCGCCAGCCTTCTCTGAACTTCAGGCATTCCTCTGCACCTTTCTGCGTGAGAAAGAGGAGGCTCTTGACTGATTTTTTTTTCTCTTTGTATAAGAAGGTAAGAGGGAGACTATAGCCGAACCATCATGCCTCTCCAGGCGCTGCTCACCCTCTTTATCTCTCCGTGCAGGCGGGGCGTGATTTGAAGATGTACACATGCAGGGCTGATGTTTTCTGTGCTGGCTTCTACGTCCTTTTACTTGCGTTTTATGCGGTGCTGCACGTGTGTTGGCGTGTTTGTGCATGACTGTCCCATAATACAACATCTAATATTAAAGCGCAGAGGTCAAAATTTGAAAGAGGGAGCTGTTTTGGCAAATATGCTTATTTTATTTATTTTTTCCCATATTGGTTTGCATTTGACCCATTGCACTCAGCGTGCATGTGTGTTTGACGAGAGGAAAATTAATAAAATGTGGTTTTCTCGGGCCTTTGTGGAAGACTAAGAGGGATTTCTCTTTACTAAAACCCAACTTAATTTGTTGTCTTTACCCTTACATAAATAGACCAATAAGCTATTAAAATTACATGATGGTGACTCTTATTATTTTTCCATTAAATCTATCTATATAAGGAATTTATCAGAAATGTGTTTGGATCCCAGAAATCAAACCATCCCTTATTCAACAAATTTGGTCGAGGGTGGCGTGTCGATGATGCGCACTTGCTTCAGTGTCCCCCTTTTGCCTGGAAATTCCCATGTGGATGGGCGCATTAATTACTGGTTTAATGGGAGTATGACTAAAAATGTAAAACAAGGATTAGGCGCGGCGAATGCAGGTCGGCTACGTCCGGTCGGCTTGCCTCACTTAAGATGCGAATGGAAAATCAGCCTGTATCTAACGAAACGGATCTATAAAGAACATTTGCATCCGAGCCAGCTGTTCACTTCATCTGCACATAAATCCGCAACACGATAGCGCTGTCTGGCCCCGAAGGAGCCTAATGCATCAATTTAAATACTTTCCTGCTCCCAATATTCCAAATATTGTGTTTGGTAAATCTGATGAATTATAAAGGCGTTTCTGTCTGCAGTGACAGAGCAGTCCGCTCCAGTGAGTGTAAAGTGGACTCATTTTACTGAGTAGATAATAGGAGGAATAAAAATAAGCAAATGCCTTCAAATGCATTTAATTTAAAATATCTGCAAGTTAGCTGCTTAAATACAGAATCTGCTGTTATATCTGTTGTTTATTTTTGCGCGTGCAGCGTTTAGATAATAAACAGTTAAGTGGCTGGCTGTAAATAGGTTGGGTTTAGGCAAATTGAACTGTTCTGTGTTTTGCATGCCTGTCAGGGCGGCCTATCAGGAATCTCGGTGTTTTATTTTTTTAACACGCTCTTTTTAAAGATGACACTGATTTTTTTTTTCTTTAAGATTATTGTTGAAAGCTGAGACGCTCTGAGTTGCCCTCTGCTAGACTGCACAGGCACATGAGCATACACAAACACACCCCTTTAAAAGCGCGCGCGTAAATACACACGCATACGCACACAGGGTCCCTCTCTAAGCTCAAAAGCAGGAAAAATTGCGCCACTCTTGGAGCGCCTTTCAAGGGGGGGAAAAAGTTGAGGAAGACAGAAGAGGACGAACCAAGGGGAGACTCGGATGAAAGCGCCTCCTTCGCAGTTTCTCCTCACTGTAAATAGATGGTTATTTATGCGCATAAATGAAACAATCCTAAAGGTAGTGTTGTGTCTCGTTTTGGATACATAGCGGGAGAGCACATCCATGCTACGCGCTGATTTTCCCGGACAGAAACGTAAACTTCAGTGTTACTGGATCTTGAAGTTGGCCGATTTTTCGCTGTAAGCAGAACTACTGGCGTCTCAGTGCGTTTTGGACAGTGGAATTTATCTCTTCACTGTAGAGTAAAACGCCGACGGCTGGGAAAATCAACCCCCACCGGTGTCTACAACTGGTAAGTACAGTACAAGAGCAGAGACACTACAAAAAAAAAAAAGCTGAGATGTGAGTTAATGCAAGTGAAGGAATTTGTTCCACCTCGCGCTTTGTGCGCTCTGTGCCTTTCCGATGTAAATTTAAAAGCCATGGTTGCAACATAAAGGAGCATGAAGAGATGTGAGGGCAGGGTTTGCCTTACAGGTCAGTGGATGATAATGATGTATCGTTAGAAGTGATGGAGTGTGGGGAAATAAATAAGAAGAACGTGATAAAAACAGACAGTGTTCTGCTGGTGAGGACTGTAAGAAAATGTATCACATATCCGTTAAAGTTGTGTGCTTTCGTGTGCTTTTAGCTTCAGACCTGCGCTGAAAATACATTTTCAGACAAAGCTTTAACTGCGAGCAAATAAAGCCGATGATCTGTTATAAACTAACCTAAATACAACGGTGTGTCGGAGGGAGAAAAGCAACATAATCAAGCTGTAAATAACTCTGTTAACAGAAAGTGGCCGAAACGAGTTCAGATGCGTTTCACCCTCCTCTGAGTCAGTTTTCAAAAACTGAAGAGAAAGAAGAAACGGGGGTAAAAGAGGCGACGTTCACGGTCTCACGCCTTTAATTAATACAGCACCATATGGTGGAGGTTAGTCGATTCATCTCCCGGTAAAGGCTGCAGTCTCAAGCTCGAGCCTACTGTGTTAATTTCAGAAGTAAAGCCAGTGAGAGGCAATGCCAGCTTTCTGTCTGCGCTGGGCCTGATGCCATCTGAGTCACTGATTCATATCAACTGTTGATGGTGAAAGAAGAGCGACTCCATGAAGTGAGAATGAATGGATGAACGAGATTAATATAAGTAATCATAATACTCGTACTATTTTTAAAACGCTCCTATGGGGCAGTTGGTGCAAAATCGAAATAAATATGTGTTGTCAGGTTTAATCTTCATCATCATCGTCATCATTATTATTATTATTATTATTACAGTTGCTTTCATATACGTTTAAAATTTTCCAAAAAAAGTTATTTTCTTTGACTTATTGTATCAGGTAATTTATGCATCATTCTGGG
Organism: Apistogramma diplotaenia; assembly: GCA_015052665.1. NCBI lineage: Eukaryota > Metazoa > Chordata > Actinopteri > Cichliformes > Cichlidae > Apistogramma > Apistogramma diplotaenia. The sequence continues at coordinate 36,964 of VOQJ01048097.1, read as the reverse complement.
GCTTCTGCTCGTCTTAAACAGGGAAGTTCAGATTTTTTTAAAAATGCTTTTCCTCGCTAACTTTTAAGGAAAAAAGCGCGCTTTGAAATTTAAAGTCTGCTGCACAGAGGAGATAAGAAAATGATAGATTAAGTAGTTCTCTCAACTGTAGTGATATTTTATACGATAATAATAATAATAATAATAATAACAATAATAATAATTGTATTGGATTTCGGAAGCTGCAGAGCAGCCAGGCAGACTGAAATATTGGACGAACCTCTCATTAAATCTCACTGATTAGATAACACGGAGCCGCATGCAATAACCTTACACCTTACAGCGTGACCCCCACTATTTCATTTTGCAGCGCGGATATAGAGGAGAGATGGGAAGAAAGGTTGTGCAGGTACACAGCATGTAAAACTTAACCTCCAATATCTGCATCTTTTGAATTAAAGGGTGGGAAAAAAAAACTCGCAGATGATGTAGAGCAGGTGAAGAGAAGAACTGAGGAAAATGGTTAACAGCATGACTGCATGCAAATTTCCCCCGACTTGAATTATCATAAGCAAACAGTGTGAGCCTGGACTAATAAAATCCCATCTGTGTAACTTCATATCGAGGTAGTATGAGGGCTGCGATAATGAATTTTGTAATATCCCACCGACAGACATCTCAATCAGACTCTAATCCCATGATTTTACTACGGAATCACTCCACTCCCAACTGCTGCAGGCAGCACCAAAACACAAAATCCGGCTCGTGCAAAACATGACGCGTTTACAGACCGTGCAAAAATAACTACCTAAAACACAAAACGTAAAATCATACGGAGTTTTGAACTGTGGTTTGTCGAAATTAGGTAAAAATGGAGCGTCAAAATGAAAGGATTGCTTTTTTTTTATTGTTATTTAATCCGTGTTTCTTGGCACAAAGGAAGTGAATCTGAAAATAATTTCAAAAATGATACTTTCAAAGTGAAAGAGAAGCTCATCAGGATTCATTCTGCAACCAGTGTCATCAGTGTCCACCGCCGCTGAAATCCCACCTTGCTCTTACATATTTTTGCTTTAATTGGTATCAATCATCATTACTTGTCATTTGCTCATAAACATCAAACTGTATCAATTATAAACAACTTAAAATGAGCCATTTTTCTCTTAGCATTAAAATAGTTGTCCTTTAAACACACCGTAGTTCTCACGTTTGCTCCCAAATTATTGACTGCACAGATAGAATTGTGTAATAATAAACCACACAGAAGATTATTTAGCAGTCTCCAATTGTGGCTAATTGTGGCTCTTTTGTTGCTTTTACAGGAGCGGTTTCTTTGAATGACCACAATGGACTCCCACTGTCGTAAACTGGTCACCACCTGCGCACAAATAGGTGAGTATCAATTCCATAGTTAGATGTTTCTGGTAGAAAAATAAAGCTTTTGCAAACATTTTATATATTTAAAACGTAATAATTTTTTAAAAATACATTTTCACTTCATATTAATAAAATACTTTTAATAATACAGAAGTGCATTACTTTCCAAACCTTGAGAACTTACTTTTTAAATCGACTAATAATATAAAAAAGATATACATTTTTAGATTTGTCAACATTTACAAATCCTAAATGTCCTAAAAATTTTCACAAAAATTGGAAGTAATCCTGAACACCTTAAATTATAAATATGCTCCTATTAATACACCTTCTTAGGAAGTAGAGCAGATTATGTGGACACTTATGTCATTATTAACAGAATTATATTTACATGTTCGGGCAACAGGTCTACTAACTTCTGCGTTTGTGCAGTTTCTGAACACAAGCCCAAATACAGTCATTTCATTTCAGGGAAATATCAAATCAGGTATTTCATCTTCGTGGCTTCTCTCACATCTATATTTTAATATTTAAAAGTTGGTTTTGTTTACATATTTCACATAATACGGTTTTATTTACTTTTTAAATAAATTAGTATATAGATTCACATTTTGTTATATATGTAAATGTCTCGGCCTTTTACGCTTCAATGTGCAGTTGTGAGTTTACCGAGTTGTTCGCTAGCTTAGAGCGACACCTGGTGGTGGAGCGCAGATCAGCACAGCTCCAGTCCCGCAAAAGGAGCAAGCAGACATCACTTGTCATCATCCGGGATTTGCTAAGCATGGCCGCTCCTCACAGCAAAGTTGATCGGTGCACTTAAAAGATGCTCATGTATGACAACTTAGATTGTATTTTTTTATTTTACTTTTAGAGTCATTTTCCACGACGAGGCAGTTTCCATAGAAATTACTTTTTTGAGAAAAAAAATCGTCAATATGTTAAGATCCTTGCATATAAATGGTATTTTCCAAAAGCCCTTAAACCAACAGCAGACTAAAGCAAAGCTGCAGCCCTGAACGACAGCGTCCGGGATTATTAATTATTCTCTCGTGTGGCGCGGCGGTTACATCAGATCTTGTTAGGGTCTTAAACGAATAACCAATAAGTCTCATTGTGTCTCATTCAGGCGGCATTGATGGGACCGTGTGACGGTCGTGCACCGCAGCTTCGCGGCCGCTCCTCGTGCACTGCCGCTGATTTAAGAATAATAAGATAACCAAAATCAAAACGGGCGATCAAGAGCGACGCCTGCAAATATAGACACACCAGCGTCAACTGTTGTGCTGTAATATATGCAGTGCTTGTTGGATTGACTCCGGGGAAAACTAAATGTATAATGAAAGCCCATTCGTGAGGAGGAATATCCTAATGGAGGAATCTGATGTCTCCTTAATCCTATGTAAAAAGCCTTGTCGTCTCCCCTTATATTGACTGAATTGCTAATTAATGGCCCTCTATGGTGGAGGCCTATTGCACGCAGTAATCCGCAGAAGAGAGATAAAGCATTCAGAAGGTAGAAATGAAGAGGAAACCGATAATCCACTTCAAGTTTAGTATTACAATACGCCTGGAAGGGGAAAAAAAGGAGCAACAAGACCGTCCGTTATTTAACGGAAAATAAGACACAATTTTAAAATAAAAATGCATAATTATGGAGGTAATGCATCATATTATTATTATTATTATTATTGATCTACATTAAAACAGGCTCATTGGGATTATATTTTATGTATTATTCCGTTTAAAATATGACGTGTACTGCAGTGAAAGATAAAGCCGTCGTTACAATTTAATGTTAATGTTAAGTCCACTCCTGATGGATTGTAATTGAATTATGATCAAGGTTTTTTATTGCTCTGCTTTAGAAGCTGCTGGTGTGAGTGTGTCTGCGCGCGCGTGTGTGTGTGTGAGTGTGTGCTGCATGCAGTCTAAGGTTCTGCTGGTATTTATATATGAGGGGCTTTCACGGGATTAGCCCAATAACTTCTTAACAGCGCCAAGTCCAAATGTGCTGGCTGAATGGGCTTTAGTGCGGCCACGTGGAGGGTGGAAGTGTGATTTTGATGATGATGATGATGATCGTGATGATGGTGATGGTATTGTTGAAAAGTGGCTAGAGTGTCTCTATATTTAGCTGTATGTTTTCGCTCGCGCTCCTATGGATCGCACTAATTGGCGCGGATGCTGCCCGTCCTCTTTACGGTCGCTCCATCACTGCAGCCACCTGTTTGTTACCCAGCTGACGTTTCTCCGCCCGCCTGTGAAAATCAAAGTCGCTTTTGTTTGAATAGGCATGTTTGCTTTTCCTTAATGCGGCGCAATCTTTTAGGAATTAGACCCTCTTTTTTTTTTAAATGCATGGCATATCAGCTCAAATTCTTGAAAAGTGCTCCGTTAGAAATATTTAGTCAAATTAAGAGTCTTTTTAGATTTTCAGCCAGAAACACTACAGGAGGGTTCGCTGACAAACGGCTCCGGGGTCCAAACACAAAGTGAGGAGAGATCCAGTTAAGCACCCAGATAAAGTAATCCGTCGTCAACAAACTGAGACTGCGTGGTATAAAGCTCCAGTGAGTTGATTTAATGGATGTGTGAACCTCGAGTCTGGGAAGGTCAAGAGAATCGGCTCATTTAACAAATAGTATGACTGAAAATGTTTTTCCGGGATGGATGTCGGGTGGATACAGGGATTCAGGGAGTAAACCGGTTAAGGTTAGCTCGGTCACGTCTGGACCTTGTGATGGAAATGCGCACTAAAACTGAAGGGGCAAAATGCATACATTCAATTTGTTTGCGGTTACTTTTAGGTCATTTTAACAGCGAATCTGACTTAATAAGAGCCAACATGTCTGCATGAACTGCGCAACTGCATGTGCGCTCTTTTTAACATATGCATGTCTGACAGTTAGCGTCGGTTGACAAGTGCGCACAGACAGTTTGGGGGTAAAACTGGCACCGTGTTGCTTTTGAAGTTACATTTATTGTTTGTTCTTTCGAGAGTTCTTTGTAGTGTGTGAGGTGGCTGTGTTTGATATGCAATGCGTATCTTTTTATTATTATTATTATTTGATTTTTGGTGGTTTTAGTAGAATCCGTTCAGTGGCTCGCTTTATTCACACTGAGTCCCAGAGCAAACTGCAGCGACACAGCCTACGAGCATGAGGCTCAGCTTGGGTATCAATAGAACTACATCGTTTTACTGGGCCACTGGACCCATCTCATAAAATGAGGCCAAACTGTATTATTTTCATTTTTATTTGGCCTCGGGCTGCTGCGCAACGGCGCTTTGAGCGCCGCGGGTACACCATGCGTCCCATCTCTCTTTACATGCTTTTATTTGGAAGAGAGAAATAAGCGCCAGCCCCGGCATAAACACAGTGGCAGACATATCTTGTTTCTGCAAGCTCCGGTTGGTTGGGCACACCGTCATATTCACATGGATGTGCCTGTCAAAGAGAATATGGGCGGGCGCAACATGGTGACGTGGAGGTCTGGAGAGAGGCGCAGTTGGGTAGGCAGTGCGCAGGCAACAGCTGAAATGAACAGTGAGTGGTGTAGTGTGTGTATGCCTCTGGATCTAATATCACCTACCTGTCCTTGTCACTCTGATAGTCAGGCGAGGTAGCCGCTGTTTTTCACCGATGCTATGGCACAACTCAATGGCCTATTTTAAAGTATTTTCCAGTTTAAACACAAAGAGGGCTTTATCGCAACCGCAAGAGGAACCGCGAGGTTGTGGGTTTTTTGGAGAGCTGAACACATTCCGCAGTCGGACTTTCCGCCTATCCTTCCTGTACTAAAGATTGTGCGATCTTTTACCGATGAACTCTATGAGGGATCCATTAAACATAGAGCATCACCACCTAACAGGGAATAAACTTGCCTCCACACACCACACGGCTCTGGCGATGGCCTCTAGTTTGCAGCCGCTGCAGCGGTCTGTGGACTCTAAACACCGGTTAGAGGTGCACACTGTGTCGGACACATCCAGTCCGGAGTCTGTCGGTAAGAACCGCCCGGAGTGCAGATGATCTCTGCGAGGCACCGCAGATGTCATCTTGATTTCAAACAATAGATGGCTCTCATCAGTCAAAGTAAAGGGAGCTTTACATGCATGCAAATAGGCGATTACGGCTGTCATTTTACTAACAGATCATCTGTCTGTGCGCGGCGTTGGAGTGAAAAAGTTTCTGTTGTGTAAATGAAAAACAGCTTGTCTTGTCAACTAAAATTAGTCAAACGGTTTTTGATGTTCTCGGTAATGAGGTTAAATTTAAAAAAAGAAGCTTAACCAGAATGTCAGCAGTCAAAGAAAATTCAGAGCGCAAAACATGAAATAACTATCTGGATTTATTTTATAAATCACGGCGTTTTAACCCATATTTTTCCCACGAGAGCCACGGATGGTTTCGTTTCTGTTCTGTTTTTCTCTCCTTACATTGCGCAGGCCTTAATCTGCCTGATGGCTTAAGCGCTTCATTCCCTCTCCACAGAAAAGGAGAAGATACAAAATAAAAACGAGGACTCCTCTGATGACCCTTCCAAAAAGAAGCGACAGCGGCGGCAGAGGACTCACTTCACCAGCCAGCAGCTGCAGGAACTGGAGGCCACTTTCCAGCGGAATCGCTATCCGGACATGAGCACAAGGGAGGAGATAGCCGTGTGGACCAACCTCACAGAGGCCCGAGTCAGGGTGAGTATTCTCCTGGGTGTAAACACAAACAACTGCTGTGTATAATTTCGAGTAATTTTCGCCAATTTTCCGGTTGTCTGTCCAATATATATCCAATGCTTTAACATAATTACACTGAAAATTTTACGCACGATTGGAATTTGATTTAAATAATGTACAACATATTTTTTTTAACTGAAAAACAAACAATCACAGTCTTGTTTAAATATACTGCTGGTGAAGACTCAGTTTAATTAGAGGGTGGGGGACTATATGTTTATATTAGGCTAAATGGAATTTGTACACAATGCAAAAGATTCCGTTTTTCTCGGCATGCTTTTAATATTCTCCGTAATTTTATTTAAAAAATGGATCAAAAATAACATATTTCCATGTGAAGTGTAATTAAACACTTGCAATGTTGTTAGCAGTTGAGAGTACTGACATTAGTCGGTGACAGATACCAGTCGTGTTCTACTGTTCGTGTGAAAGAGGTGCAAAGCTTGTATTTTGCGATTGTCGCCCTGGCCTTGTGTGATTGAGGTCAGCGTGTTTATGGAAGCTCGCAGAGGAATACACATCCTCTCCACATTAAGATAATGCAGAGAGACCACAGTGTGTATTCTGCTCAGTTAACATGCAATCAAAGAGGAGCTGTTGCACAGAGAGGATAATAAAGTATTAAAATGGTTGGAGTTATTTTGGCACGAGTTTTTAAACATATTACAAATTATTAACATGTAAAGCTCACATGTAATCATATCACACGTAAACCTTATTGTTGCAAGACTGTCTCTAAACCTCTGCGTTTCATTTGCTGTAGGTGTGGTTCAAGAATCGGCGAGCCAAGTGGAGGAAGCGGGAAAGAAACCAGCAAGCAGAGCTTTGCAAAAACGGCTTCGGCCCGCAGTTCAATGGACTCATGCAGCCCTACGACGACATGTATCCTAGCTACACATACAACAACTGGGCTGCCAAGGGCCTCACATCCGCCTCTTTATCTACAAAAAGCTTCCCCTTCTTCAACTCCATGAATGTCAACCCCTTATCCTCGCAGACCATGTTCTCACCGCCCAACTCCATATCCTCCATGACTTCAAGCATGGTGCCATCGGCGGTCACCGGCGTACCGGGCTCGAGTCTCAACAGCCTCAATAACTTGAACAACCTCAGTAACCCGTCTCTCAACTCGGGGGTGCCCACGCCGGCGTGTCCCTACGCCCCTCCGACCCCTCCTTATGTGTACAGGGACACTTGTAACTCCAGCCTGGCCAGCCTGAGACTGAAAGCCAAGCAGCACTCGAGTTTTGGATACGCCAGTGTGCAGAATCCGGCCACTAATCTGAGCGCTTGCCAATATGCCGTGGACAGGCCAGTCTAATACCTACCTGCACTGCAAAAAATAACCACCTTAGCAAGATATAAGAGGCTAGTAGTGATGCTTAAAGCTGTACTTTTCACTGAAGACAGTGAGCATCTCTGGTGGTGAGATGTTTTAAACTTCTTTTTTTTTTGCGTGTTTCAAGATTTTTTTGGAACTTTTTG
>VOQJ01048097.1:4682-22881 GCA_015052665.1 Apistogramma diplotaenia | reverse complement strand
TGTGTAAGAGAAAAAAAAAAAAAAAAAAAACAAAAACATACTTTGGTTGTGTGGGGGGGGGGGGGGGGGGGGTGCAGCCAAAAAATTGTGCATCTTTTCTTTTAGCTGCATGTGGGAGAAACAATCATCACTAACTGCAACATTTAACAAAGCCATTATCACTGCAAATGTGAGCTTTAATTATAGTGGCTTACATATTACTTCTCAGCTCAGCTAACTCAAGAGCGTGAAGCATGTTCACATCTAATTCATTAATTAATGTTTGCAATTTAAAACAACGCTATTGTGTTAAACTGATGTCTGAACGGGCTGATGTGACGTACCGGTGAACAGAGTTTTATCACCCAGCAAGAGTCCATTTATAGCTGTAATTAATAATGTACTTCACCCACGATGAATATGTCTTTCTCCACTACTTCCAGTACCTGTTGCTGTCTGTTACCATCACACACCAGCCTGTTCCTCACAACAGCCAACACATCAACAGCAAAATGTTGAAAATGCAAGTGTGATAGGACTATATGACACCTTTGTTGTGGTCAATTCATCATAATAAACAAATTTGAAAAAAGGCATGTGTTTTCATAAATGCTTCATGACCCAGTTACTCAAAAACGTTTTGAAAAAGTCAGTTAGCTAACACTGCAGCTTTATTGGTTACTTGGACGCTATTAATCTTTGCCACAAGCACAGCTCTCTTCATGGGCAGATGTGTGCACTAAAAATATGTGGAAAACACATGAAATTGATAAATAAAAACGACATATTGCCCTGGTGTATCTTCTTTGAGTCACAGGTTGCCCGGAAACATCACAGCAATGATAACGATAACATTTGATGTCAGAAAAGATATAAACTGTAAATTGGTGAGCATTGGTGGACGGACGCATTCAGTCTCAAGCTTCCCTCCTTTTCTACTCTTTGTGCTGTGCTAAGCTAACAGTTGCTGGTATTAACCAATAACTTCTATCTCAAGAAAGTGAAAAGTGAAGCAAAGAGTGAACTGATGGGAAAAAAAAGTAACCACTCCACCTGCTGTAGTTACCTGGTATCTCCGCTCATCCACCTCTGCCAGCTTCCAGCATTTCCAGCCCTACAGGAACAGACGGTGTGGAGAGCGCCTTATTGGATTGGATTCCACCCAGCAGTGACTTATACTCTCAACCTATATGTCACAGATGGTAGGATTTCAGTGTGGTTGATATAGGAAATCCACTAAGGAGTATTGATCTTTCTAAGATCTGCTCTCTCTGCCTGATCTCCACAGGATCTCACCGTCTGCAGAGACCTGAGGGGAGAAGAGTTGCTGAAATCTTTAACAGTTAAAGGTGAGGTAACGCCGTGTAACACCGTCACATAAATAATGTTCCATCCACAAATATTACCATCCTATGAGGAAGGGAAAAAAAGGAAAGAATGATGCCTAGAACAACTCAGGCTGTAGCAACAGAAAGTCCAAACTCATTGTTGACTCACTGTTTGCTTGCCAACCGATCTCTGCATGGATCAACTTCACAAGCGCAGCAGTAATAAGCGGTTTGTGCCAAAGATGTCTCCATCATGAGAAACAATAACCTTGCAGATTACTCCTCGATGATGACGTTAAATAACGACCTAACTGGGACTTCTTTGTAAAATGCACGGCATTCTGCAACCAGACAAAACATCACCTGGTTCCTGTCAAAGCAGCAATGCCTACAGCGCTCCGCCTACAGCCCACACGCCCTCATTTAGCTCTGTGATCAGTGCTTATACCACATGAGTGACAACTCATTTGACAAGCATCCGTTAAGATCTTGTGCATTCATCTTAAATGCCAAAGATTTGAGTTTTAAGGTTTATGTCTGCAAGTTTGCCTTCACCTGGGGCCGTGACGCTTGAAAACAGCCCATTTTGTCATAGCTTCCCTGTGATTTCCTGGACTGTTAGCCAGTCATCTGCTGTTAAATTGCACAAACAGGTTGAAGGTAAAAAAAGTGCATAAAGCCGAGCATCTCCCTCCCCTTCCTCCTCTCTCTATATGTCTCTCTCAGACAGTTTTAATCTCAGCTAATACAGTCACGTCCAGAATTGTCGTCTGCCATGTAAAGCGGCCTGCCACCTGCGCCTCCAGTCAGCCCTCCTTCATTACTGTGCGCAGTGGGTGAGTGGGTGATCCCTGCTGGAAGGCGTCACCACACTGCCATTACTGAAACGGAACCCATCCACGCACATCGATCTGTGTACATCTCCAGCCACGACTTGTTGTTGTAACAGCGTATTGTAGACTATAGATAAAGGTTTATAGCTCTCTGCAGGAGATGCTATGGTGGCTCAGATTTATCCTCTGCAGCAAGTTACAGGCATGGGCTGTTCTTATTTGCTGTTGATTTCTTATACTGTACAACACAGAATACGTTATACTGCTGCGAGGCTTAATGTTGTTTCCTTATGCTGCATTGATCTTCTCAGCATCTTTGTAAATTCTTTCTTTAAAGAAATTCTCTGGTATTTCAGTAGAGGTTTTTTTTTTTTTCTTTTACAGCCAAACTTCTGAGCCCTAAAAATAAAGTAATGTGTAGGTGGGAGTTTTTCAGCTGAGATCATCCGTTCTTGGTTTTTATTTTTATTTTTTCAGATATATCTCTTGGAAACTGAGAAAAAGGGAACAAAGATTTGGTGGTGTGTGTGGGGGTGGGGGGGGTTAGGACTGTTGCTGCCCCCCTGTTCTGTATTCTCCAAGAAAACAACTTGTACTCGAGCTTGTCTTCGAGGCCCCGGCCAGGTTTGAACCCAGAAGCTTCTTGCTGTGAGGGAACAGTGCTGAGAACTGCACCGCTGTCGCCCCAACGAACCTTTGATTTTCCTAAAGCTGTTATTTTGTAACTGCATCACAAACTTTTAGTCTTGCGCTGTAATACACAGTAGCCAGCAGAGGGCGCCAAATATAATTGAATATGTTAACAGCTAACTCCGAATCAGTAATATTCCACTTGCATTTAATTACAGTGGACATGCGCGTTAGGCTCTTCCCCAAATAACACCGCGTCTTTGCAACACTAATTAAAAATGACTGACATGTAGGTGTGCATTATCTCAAACATCAGGGCAATCAACTTTATAGTTTCATCAATTATTTTTCTACTCTTCTACAGTAAAATATTCTCGCATTTTATACCCGCAGTGGTTACATCAGTACATGTAACTGAACTGTTCATTTTTATTTATCATTGTGTGATTACAGCTTTCTTCAAATACATTGTGGTAATGTATCGCTGACCTTCGGGTTCAGAAAAGACACGCAGCAAAATAAGTGACTCTGAGATCAAGAAAAGAGAGGAGAAGAGCTACCTGCTTTCTTCTGTGCCAGCAGCGCCGTGTTCTCCTCAATTTACGAGGTATCATGGCAGGTAATGAAGCGGAAAGGTCAGGGGGAATGTGCTGTTATCTGCTCTAAACCAATAGGTCAGACTTCCACTTTCCAAGCCACAACTCTGTGAATGCAGCTGGTGCCCTTTTGGTTAAAACAATACATTCACCTTGGCCACTCATACATCATATCACAAATTCTCCATTTTATTGGCAATGTCACACAGAGGACTGGGAGATATTACTGACTAGATTTACTGCCAGGGCTCGACTACAGCCTCAGATATGATATAAACAGCGTGTAATGTAAGCCATACATTATGAATCCAATTTGTTTGGGCGAGACCGGGTATTTGGAGTGGAAGATAGCTCTGCCAGGCTGAAATTCACACAGACACCACTAGATGGCAACATGCTGGTGACAAATAATACTGTAGAATAGAAAAGAATACCTTTATTGTCGTTATACAGATGGACAATGAGATTGGATAACTGAAACAGCAGGATACAGTTTAGTTTAGCTTTTAGTTGGATGAGATGAAGGCTATATGAGTCTAGTGTACCAACATATATTTCACTGTGGTTATAGATGTGGCTTTGAAAACTGTAAAGTCACACATAACATTTACAAAACCTACTGTGGCAGAAATGTGTTTGTCCAGTCATTTCTTTAAGAAATGCATACCAGAAAAGAAGTCATTTAGCCCAAAATATTCCATTTACAATTCAAGAACACAATAGACAAATGCAGCAATTTATCACACTTAAGAAGCTGCAGCATCTGTGAGGTCATCGATTGCTGCAAGGTGGCTATGAAATGCATACGTTTTGCTTCAGCGCAGATTTTTTTTATTCCTCAAGGACGTTGTGTATTCAAAGCACACAAAGCAAATGAGCTTTGTGAGCGGTTACGTACAGGTAGGAAATGCTGAATCTACAAAGGCACAGTGTGAGGATATTAAAGGGACTATGTGTCATAATGATGTATGATACGACGCGTGGGAGGGGGGGTCGTGTAAAAAAGCTGTCTTTTATTTCATTGCGTAACACATTAAAAAAAAGGAAACGGAAGACCCCGAACATGTTTGTGCAGATAAAACATCAGCAAACTAAAATGAACAAAACAGTTAAAGGTCATTTCATGGTCATGTGCTATCTAGTGAGATTACTGTAGCTGGTATTTCTGCTTATCTGTGGTGTTCAGTCCCTGATCTAAAGGTAGCTAACAACAGAAGCCCATGTTTTGTTTGATTCTCAAGATTAGCGGCAGCTATTGATCACTTGTGCTTACAGGTTCGATTCCTTATAAACTGATGTTATTGCTTCTTATTGAAGTCTGTGAGGATGAAAACCAGGGGTCATGGTTAATTGATTACACAAAAAAGTGAGGATTGTTTTGTTAAATAGTGGCTTTTGTTACCTTTCTAATATATATGTTTAAATAAATAATAGGAAACTGGATTAAACACACATATTAACCCTGTGTCGAACTTCAGCTCAACCGAGCTTTGCTCCCGATGCTCCAGATGCTCCAGATGCCGCAGGTACACTCAGAACCATCACAGCAGCAGACGGGAATGTCCCAGCACACGTCGCTATCACTCTGACGGTCAAAGTGACTGGATTAGATGTGCTGATCTCCCAAACATATGAAGTTAAAATGAAACACAGATCAGGGTATTATTTATGTACAATTTTTAAGTGGAAAAATAGAACACAGCAGCATGTGGGTGCCAGTATAGCCCACTCTCTCCATTTTTCCTGTCCAAAATAATGGCTAAATATGCAAAAATAGATCATTAAAAGAAAGCAGTCGAGACAGCTGAATTCTCAGATGTTGTTAACAAGGTCTTCAGTCTTAACTGCCTGGTTAAGAATGTTAACAATCAGGGGAGGTTGGATGACACAAATGTCTCTTTAAGCAAAAGGGTGCATCAGTCATGCTTTGGACCACAGGGTGCAGATAAACTGTAGCTTCTTTGGTTGAAGAGGAAATCCATATTTTGCAGGGCCCTGTGTTTTGATCCACCCACCCCTACAGTAGATCATTTCCTGTGTGACATCTCCCCCAACCCTCCCCCTGCTCAGCCATACCACTATCTCCACAGCGCTGTCAATTAAAGGCTTTTAAAGATCACAGCGTAATAAACAACTTTCACAACTCGGCTTTGAAAGTCCATAAAGAAACATCAGAAGAAGAGAGCATGCGTGATGACACAAGAATTTTTCAGATTGATTCTGGGAGCTGCTCCCATGAAGAATGGGTTAAAAGCTCGTTAACAAGAATTACAAGAATCTGAGCTGGTAAAAAGAAGCTTTTACAAGCTGTAATGTTTGCCTAAGAGGGCGTTGCCTGCTAAACTTTAGCTTCAGTTATTTGCTTTGTTATTGCGAAACTGTAAAATATTGAAATAAAAAGTAACAGTTACTTAGAAACGTTTCACCTTTAACTTCATGATTCTTGGAAATAAGACAACAGTACTAAGTGTGACTGGAGCTGAATTTTTCTCACATGTTTCTGCAGCCACACACTGCATCTGTTTGATACAGAGAGAATGGAGTGTGACGATGACACACTTAGACAGGTAAGAGGTCACACCTTCCACACTTACACTGACTGAGATGGAAATATGTATGAGAAACTAATGATGAAAATCACAGCCAGATATTTTAGGAAGTGCAATTAGGTAACAAGGGAGAAGAAAGTGCAGTTCAGTCAGCTTGCTCGGGGAGAATAGATTTATTTATGAAAATACATAGATATTTGGCACCACTCCCCACAAGCTTAGGTATGCCCAACTTAGGTGAAGCTAGGTTATAGAGTAGTGCTAGCCAAGAGGAATCATGTGAGTCGATGCTGCCTATTGCTATTTACCATTCCCCCAACACCCTTAAAAGATCTGCAGAAAATATAACTGAGATGAATACTCTTAAACCCAACAGTCAACATAATATGCACTAAGAGGCCAAGACATGGCAGCAACACAGCAAATAATGATTCACTTCATATTCAGATGAGAAGAACAACCTGCCTGCCTTTCCTGTTCTAGATCACCCAAGAAAATGCTGCTATAAAAAGCATTTCCTGTGTATCATAAAAGCTATTACAAGTATTCCATGAAGCCAGTCACATAAAGATAAATGTGAAAGGGCACGGTGCTACATAAGGGAACTCAGCTGCAGTCCAGTTCTGCACAGAAACGATGATGAATTGTCTTTCCATTACTTTGGACATAGCTTAATAGTTAGCACTTATAGGCTGTAAGCAGGTGCATTATCAACCTAATAGCTTAGTGACACGCAAAAACCTGGAGTCAGGTAGCACCTGAAGAAACAGCTGGCTGATATAAAGAATATACACTCACTTGCCACAAGCTGCACCTGACAGGTGCAGCTCGGGCTCAGAGTGCAGAGAGGGCTCTCCACCAGCTGGAAGGACAGCGGTTTGATTCCCCAGCTCGTCTTGTCTGCATGTGTAAGTATCCTTGCTGCTGTGCATCAGTGTGCATTTGTGTGAATGTTGGGTTACAAAGCATAGAAAAAAGTGTTTGTATGAGTAATGTGTGTGTTAGAAAGTGCTATATCAGTACCTTAGAATTTATAATTTAGGTTGTTCTCCACAAACATGAGTACAAGATTGGAGAGGGGTGAGCATTATTTGGCAGACTCCAAACCCAGTCATGGGTCTGGCTGTTTGGGTTCCTTAGTATCAAATAAAATAACACTCATTTGGTACAAAGAGGCCAAAAGTGTGCCAAGAAACCTATCACATGATCAGCATGACCTGCTGACACAAGGCAAGATGGATCCTTTCATGACGTTTACTCCAAATTCTTTCTTTCTTCAAGTTTATTTAATACGGACAGACACACATCAACATAGACAAACTGAACAGCAGTCCCATGTTTGCGTCAAGGTGCAATAGCTATCGCTAATTTGCAGCACTTGTCGCTGGATGGGCTTTAAAAAGTACATCTAACAAAATTGAAATGATAATCATTTAAAATAGCACAACATCTACAAACAAACAGTGAAACATAAAAGTATCAAAAATGCGTACATTCTGACCCGAACACCTGAAAGTCACAGCAGACATCAAGACTTATCAGTCTGGGCAATGTTCTTCCTGTTTTTCCAGTTTTTTGATGAGCCCGTGTGAGTTGTAGTTTCAGGTTCCTGTTTTCTACTCTGCTGTTGCTGTAGCCCATCTGCTCAAAGCTAAAATGTGTTCAGAGATGCTCGTCTGCATAGCTTGGTTGTAACAAGATATCTTTATTCATCGATGCGGTTCATCTTTAAGTGCAGAAAACAAGTTATCTTTAAGGTAGAATGTGAGCCCACATGCTACGGCTTCAACCGGCACCAGTTTATCAATGCAGTGGTGACACAGCATTGATATCACTCATATCGTGGCTCAACCATATTCAGTGTTTTGTAATTTTGCTTTCATAATTGTTTTATTGATTGCTGTGCAGAACTTTAACCGGCATCGGCTCTGCTTAAATGTGCAGACTTGCAGCTCTACACAGGCTGCGCTTTAGCAAGGATACAAACAAGCCCTCCAACTCCCTACACTCTTTTTAAAAACGTTAACTCGTTTCACAAAAAAGAGAAAAAACACGCAATAAATAAAGAAAAAGATGAACTTGTGTCATTTTTAAAGAATTTCTGTCAGTATCCTCATGGTATGATAATTTGAAGATATTCACTTACATAATTAACTTTTGCTGAAAGGGTACACTCTTTCTCAACATGTTTGTGTCAGTGTTTGAAAAAGCGCCAACAACCTCCTATTTCAGACAGGTTTTTCAGGTTTAATGGGGCAGCTCGTCTGCAAAAGTAGGACACTGACCTGTAGTGTAGATCGGTGCAGTCTAACTACTGCATATATTTGAAAGTACAAGTCAGACTTTTATATTAAGATTTTGATCAAGCATATTAAAATCAACTTTTCATCACTATCGCTTTCAAAAATGACAAAAAAGGCAATTAAAAGACCACATTCATACACATTTTGCCTTTGCCTGCTATTATTCACATAATCCCAGTTTTCACCAGTGGACGTGCTGTAAGCTGAAGTGACTTTCATGAGGGTAGTGGACAGTTTTTCATGCTTTCAGCAGCTTTATGATCACCAGTTCTTCCACATTACTTATAATGAGTCAGCCACTGTGATCTACAGCCTTACAGCTCTTTTTGAGTCAGTATTAGGAACAGACACCACTGTTGCATTGTGAGTATTGTGATGTCTAAGTGTGTTGAAGCACCTTATGATGTAAGAGTAAATTTTGAGGTTAATGAATCACACTGAAAAGGACTCACAAAGTTGGTTCACAGAAAACCTTTAATATTATTATTCTTTCATCCACACTGAATTCATAAATTCAGTGATTCTTATGTAATTGTCTGTGGTTATGAAAGAACAGATGGGAAACTGTTCTTATAAACTTTCAACCAGATGATCAGAGTGAATGATCATTTGCTTGAAAGATGACCTGTTTAGTAGTTCATGGGTTAAATACCATAACTTTTTTTTTTTTTTAATATTTCACCCGTACTGGGGAGTTTTCCAGCTTCAGTATGAGACCACTGGTGAATGTGGTGAAAGTCCAAATAAAGCTGCAATATCATCAGCCCACAATTCAAAGTCTGTGTAAGACCTCTGTCTGCATGTACTTGATAAAATGTAACTTGTATGTGAAAGTATCAGCTTTGTTGTTTCTATGTGAGAGTTCAGCCACTGAGCTAATAGCTCACCTCGCCTATTTGCTTTTTGTCAGATATAGAAATTGCTCATACCTACTGCAGATAAGCTGATAAGGCCTTTCAAAATATTGGGAAACAGCCACAGGCCCAGTGACAGCAGAATAAAGTGACACGTCGTTTAAGCCTTAAGTAATAGAAAACTGATTGTATATGAAATTATGTTTATGTGTGGTTTATTTCTGAAAGAAAATGTAAGACAAGAATGTGACAGAAACATAAAGTGTCTTATCAACCCTAGAGAAAATTAATCTTTAGTGAGTAGACTTCCAAACCACTGGGCAACAATACTACCAATATTTCTTTTCATTTTTATACAAATTACACAGAAAACCTACCGTAGTAAAACTAAAGCACCATCAAATGATAAATGTTTTCAATTAAACTTTCAAAGAGGCAAACTGACGGCTTTAGGACCCTGACGTCACTCTCCTTCAGGAAGAGGGCGTCGGCCGGCGGAGGAGGCTGGTGGTGCGCCTGGCGAGCCGCTCGCGCAGTGACGCGTACAACCGCGAGGTCCAGACATCGGCGCGAGCGATGCGAGTCAACGGTTGCGAGGAAACAGACTAGACAGAAACACTTGTGCCGGGTATCGTCTTGTTTCAGCGGTGTGAAGAGGAAACACGGTGCAGTGAGCATGTCGGTGCTGGCTCTGCAAGAGTATGAATTCGAGAGACAGTTCAACGAGGACGAAGCTATCCGATGGATGCAGGAGAACTGGTAAGGCTACATTGTAACGTTAGCGCCCCGTTTTTAATCCCATACAGCGGCGAACGGTTCGTCTGCTGCACGTTCCCTGCGCTGCGCTCGTGCTAAATGTGAATATGCATCCGCCTCGTTTACCGGGATTAAGCCCGACCGTATCCTCTTACATCAGGCTCCGTGTCATCATCCGCAAATTACTGATGGTACTTGGTAAAATGAACAAATTCACGCAGGCCTTGAGCCGCGTGCGAATACGCTGCTCTGCCTCGTTTCAGTCCGCCTGCTATGTTCGGATACTACAAGCTCTTCCACTGTTGCGTTGTGCATCTTTCATGAGCAGGATTCGCCCTTGAATTCCTGTGATTTATTCTCCCGGCATCACTGCCGCGACAGTATCGTAAAGGTCATCCATTCCTCCAGCTGCGTGTTCCCTCACTGAGCCAATATTTTTGTATTCACACCATCAATGGTTTTGTTTCGTCCTTTTGAAATAAATGGCCTCGTTTTTAGTTCAGCAAAGTAGACCATTGCACATGCTAAAAATGCTAAATAATCCCCCATTCATTTATGAGTCATATTTATTTCAGTTAATAATTTAGATTATAAAAATGATAAAGATGGCCACCACAAGTCCCCAGATCCCAAAGTGACAAATGGCTTGCTTTGTCCAGTAAATTTCCTATATACATGAAAACAAAGCTTTGCCTTAAATGAAATCCCGAAACTATTAATCACCTGTCAAAATGATGGATGTTTCATTTTTGAATTATTGCGTTATTGGATAATAATCCAGTTCGATTAGCTCCAAAACTGAAGTTTTGGCAAAGGAAAGACGATACAATCCTGACTGATGAAAAAACTGAGCCACTACACAAGATCTAAGAGAGCAACCGCAGCAAAAGGCTTTTCATACAAACCTAATTTTAATCACAAAACAGGACATTTTCCTATAAATCAAATGTGTTTTCTTCCTCTGGCTGTAGGCATGCATTTCTCAGCATGTGCTGGTGCTGTAAAAGGAGATGCACCCACTTTTTTCAAGCACCTTGTGTGGGGGAAAATGAGCAATATAATCAGCTGCTCTCTACTGAGTCTCTTATCCTCCAACATGAACTTCAGTTCCTCTTGGACAGTCCTTGCTCTGCTCTGTGAGCTTGGCTTCATGGCACAGGGCCCAGTTTTCCTCTTGCTGCAGGTTCTGTTAGAGTGGCCCTCCAGCTTGCAGCTGATCTACAGAGCAGAGTGACTGTTGTAACCAACAGCAGAGATCCACTCTGGGGAAGCAGCTGGATATATTTCGAGGGTTTCTACAGCAGCAGCCTGACCACCAAAGCTAGAGGACAGGGAAAACACGAGACAGGGAGCAGTGAATGAATTCTCAAGGTTCGTCTTTAAACCCTCCTGTACTGGGAGAGGATGTTTGAAAATTACGGCTGCATAACTTGAAATCACCCTCTGGCATTGTTGGACATCAGTAAGAAGTGTCAATATTTAATATGTGTCATTGTTTACCCAGGGCGGAGTCTGCCAGGCTTTGCACAAACTGCAACATTATTCTAGACTGAAATTTCCCTGCTGCTGCTAATGGATGAGTAAATATTGCTTTGTGGTTGTGTGCACTCATGTATTTCATGTGTGGGCCATGTGCACGTCCACCCACCCATCTTTTTCACGAGTTCATTGAGGGTCGTTATTTCCCAGGACCATGCCAGGTTGAACAAGAAATGGTTGCAAGCAAAACAAAATGACTCATGCGTAAAGTTACTATGAGCTTGATTCAGTGGCACTGGGTTTTTAGAGAGCAGCACACAGAGAACAAGAGGCATTTATCTAGCTTCATCTGTTTGGTCCGCCTGGAGAAAGGCCACTTTTACCACGTTACCTTTCAGGCAATTTCTCCCAGAGTTCTTGGAATGAGTTTTTGAACAGTTTAGTTTATATTCAGTGAAATTAAACAACCATTTGTGCATGTGTAAGTGTATGTGTGTGTGTCTGTCTGTGTGTGTGCGAGAGTGAGAGACAGCATGGGAGCAGTGTGTAGGAGCTGTCCATACCCTGGTACTGACAACGGACCAATAACATTCATCTTCTGATGTCTGCTGACAGAGCGTTAGCCAATCACGTTGCAGCTGATCTGTGATGACCTCTCTCTGCTATTCCTGTAGTGGAAGATGTCAAATAGGGCCAGTGCAAACAGCTAATAGAGAAATAGACTTTATAAGTTGTTTAGAGCATTTATAGCATCAATTGAAAAAGTGTGACGTGTTTTTATGGCTTAAGGATGAGATAGAAGAGACTGTTTTGAAAGCATGGAGAAATCGTTTTATATTTAATGGTTAGCTCAGTGCAACGCTTGAAGAGAAATATTAACTGTCACAAAATGATCAGTCGGCTAATCGTCTTTGTTTTGTTTTGAGCCAAAATTGTAACACTTGTTCATACCTGTACTGTACACAACATCTGATGTGTGTTTCCCCAAAATGGCACTCGAGCAGTGCATCCTCAGGCAAGGCCATTGCTTTATTTAGGACATTTTTTTTAAAGTCAGTTATCCAGATTCACACTGGAACTGAATGGGTCCTTTCGTTGCTCAAACTCTCCACCAAGCTTCAAGAAATACGACTCGGTACTTTTTTGTTCGTCTTGCTGAGACACAAGCAAACGACAAGAATCACATATGTGTTTCTGGATTGGCTCTCATCAGTCTCCTTTGACTACGAGAACAGGAGGATCCTTGTTGATGGATGTGAATTGGGAATTCGGACTCTAAAGGTAAGACAAATGTACCATATATTTAATAATTCTGCATAGAATTCAGTAGGCTAAAGAGGAGATACGTGCGGTTTTTATACAAGCATGTGTGCATGACAGAGGACTCATTAATAAAGCATGCGAATGGCCTTGAAGTTGATACATCATCCTTAGGGTGTGACTGTTGCACATAGTTATGTCATAGAGCTGATGATGATGAGATGTAAAAACATGTCTAAAACAGTTCCAGTCTAAGACAGATCCAAAGATAGCTTGAAACATCAAAATTTTTTAAAGGAACACACTGAAAACACATCAGAGCTAAATGTGGAAAAAAATCATGCTGGTTATCTACACCGATATGTACTGCATAATGTGTTAGGAACAAAAGGATGCCACATCATCTGATGGGAATGAAAATTATCAACCTACAGTCAGTGGCATCAATTCCTTTGTCCTCCAAGAACTGCCTGCATCCTCAGCACATAAGGCCAGGCATTGTTTCTCCGTGCACAAAGGAGAAACTGGATTTCTGCCCAACCCATCTTGCTGATGGGTTAAGGAGCTTCTAGCACCATGTCCATGAAATCTCCTCCATGCTCTTGAGATGGTGCTGGGAGATACAGGAAACCTTTGGTAGTGACACATATTGATTTGGCCTCCTGGAGGACTTGGACTACCTGTGCAACCACTGCAGGGTCCTGGTATGACCTCGTGCTACCAGTAGTGACACAGTCAGAAAAGATGAGGAGGGAAAACTGTTTTGGAGATTGTCTCATTGTTGCCCCTTCAACGCACCTGTTGTTAATTTCATTTTAACACCAAAGCAGCTGACAATGATTAACAATATTAATATGTAAATTAAGCAACTTAACATATTATTTTTAGCCACTTTTAGTATGTATAATCAAATGTGTGACACATGCAAAATAATTTTTTTGTTTCATGTCTTGCCAGGTCCCAGCTAAAGTCACCCCTCTGTTTAAAACATCAGGACATAAGCATACATTGTTATATACTGTGTGTGCAGGTCATTGTTTTGCAGGGATGAATGGAGACTGGTGCACTGATCTAATGTCTTCGCTGGACACTCGGGAGACAGCTCAGCATTGTAAAAGCAAGGGCGAATAAGGAAGTGGGTTCTAGGAAGAGGAGGAAGAACTGAACACAGACCCAAGAACTTCACAGTGCCTTTTCTAGGACAAAATGTGTTCAGTACCATATAAATGTAAATATTATAGGGGCAGGGTGTTTTTATTTTGTTCATTATAGATGGCAGCGTGTGGCACACAACCCAAATGTATCAGTGATCAAATAACACCAGGCTCTCTACAAAACTGTAAGACTGAAATAAAACCCTTCCTTTACTTCGGATGATGACTCCCACTTATTTCAAGAGTGTCAGCATCACGTTGCATCTGGGACCTGAGCAAAGTAGAGTCAGATACATTCCTCAGCTAGATCATATTAATGTAAACAAATCTTTTCAGTTCCTTGCCCCTTAACACCCATTTCAACGCACCTCAATTAACATAAAGAAGCTCCTGCAGCGCCTGACTTTTCATGCACTGCCTTTATTAACATGACTTTGCAAACTGCTTTTTCTTTGACATGCAATTGTTAAACATGGCCTGTTCAGCATCATATTGTTTTAAATAAAAATATAGTAATAAACTGTTTAAAAACACATGCATGTTTTTCTGTATTTGTCGTTTGAGCTCAAATTTTGAAATGAATATTTAACTACTGCACTAGTTTTGATAGATGACAGTGCATCCAGTCTAATAATGCGGTAATATTTGGGCTGCAGTCTTTAGTTATTGTGCTTGTTGTGTTGTGGGACAGAACTGATAA
This sequence comes from Apistogramma diplotaenia, assembly GCA_015052665.1. NCBI lineage: Eukaryota > Metazoa > Chordata > Actinopteri > Cichliformes > Cichlidae > Apistogramma > Apistogramma diplotaenia. The sequence continues at coordinate 8,460 of VOQJ01048097.1, read as the reverse complement.
GTTATCACTTCAGTTGAAAACACTGTCTTCCTGCATTTATTAAAACCTCAGTTGTGATCCAGTGTGATGGATAAAACCTGCTGCATCTCAGAAGTGCCTGATTATATGCTAAGATTGCTTACGAGCCAAAAATGGCATGTTGTTATTATTAGTCAGTGTTGTATACACACCTTCAACCTGCTGACTCACTCTGCACTCCCACAAACGTCATCATTCTTCATTACCATGCAGGTTGTTGGAACCTTATGTTCTGCTTTTGAAAAGCCTCTTGTGTAGATAGCAATCCCATGGGTCTCTGCACTTTTGATGGATCTCTGCTGGTTTGGCTCTGGACTGATAATGTGGATTGCACGGTCCTAAAAAACTGTAGGGAGAATGATTGAGATCTTTGTTTGTGGTCTGACTGTTAATGTTGCTTCCCGGTATTCATATGATTCATTTGCTGTTGCATTGTAAATATATTTGTACAGTAAAATAATCATTTTTAGCTTTTGCCTTCATGAAATGTTCATGAATTTTACTTTGTTCCAACAGTAGCGTTGTGGTTTTTGTTTTTAGCTAACCATGTGGTCAGTGAGCTATCCTAGCTCGCGGACTTATCTTGAATATCACGTTTCTGGAACTTGATAAGTTGGAGAGATAACTGTCTTCCCTCTTAAGTTTCATGTTACTTATTCAAAGTGCAGCCCTGCCCATTGTTTCAGAGTTCTCAAACCCTGTTACAGAATGGATGAGACTAGTAGGCTTAAAAATGATGTGATATTGTTCATGCAGTTCTGTGCAAAAGCCTCATGATTTTGTATTGTAAATGGGAAATTACTGAAGTGACTAGGCTATGTAAAATCTATGCTTGTTTCAATTTATTTCATGAAATAATATATGCATTTGTGTATATTTAGTTAGGTAACTTTAACAAGATTGATTATTCAAGGCAGTGTAGAAGATGTGAGGGAGATACTTCGTGAGAAACAGCTTCAATATTGTTGTGGTAGAGCATCTTGTTTTTTTGTCCTGGATTATTTCCTGCTATAAGTAAATGTATCCTGCTGCCTTTATAACACGAGCAGCACGCGGTGATGCTGATCATTCCTGACCATGTTGACCCAGAATCTGCCCCAGGCTCGATGTTTGTGAGGCCTAGTTTCTTTTCAGCACTGGTGAGGCGAGGTGGAGATATGGGCTGAATCCACAGAAACTGATGTCTGCCTGGGGTGTTGCTGCGCCCGTGATTCACTTTCAGTTTTCATTAGGCTGACAACGAAAAGCTTAAAATGCAAGCCAAAGAAAGAGCAATTCATTTTGCTGGCATTTTACATACACAGAGTTACTTTGTATTTTTTATTAGTCAGAGTTTTGGTTTAATAATACACCTCATTTTATGTAAAGATACAAATGTGTGATGCAAAAACCGAACACTCATAGGTGAAGCACACGAGGTTGGATGTCTAGTCCTTCCGTTAGCAGACCCTCAGACGGACATTAGTTATCAGTTGGTGGTTGGCATCTTCTCTGGTGCATGGCGGCTTTTCTTGTGAATATAGGCTGATTGGACAGTAAATTGCCCATAAGTGTGAACGCGAGTGTGATTGGTTCTATGTCTCTCTGTGTCAGCCCTGCAACGTGTCAAGGGTGTACCCTGCCTCTGGCCCTATGGCAGCTGGGATAGGCTCCCACATTCCTGAAAAGGGTAACCGGAAGAAATTGGATGGATGGATGCAAACAAAAGACAGAGCAAAAATATCTTCTTCAACTGTTGGCCAAATTTTAAACATTGTTATCATGTCAGCCCAGAGTTTTACAGTTATCATTTCCATTCAGAATTAAAGTAACAAAGATTCTGCACCTCACCTCAGTAATTCTTAAAAACTATTCTGTTACTGGGACCCCTGTTTGAGGATAAGCATATGTTGTGAATCAGAGTGAAGAGAGGAGAGAGAACTAAAAATCACTCCTCAGCACCAGGTTTTAAGTGAATGCAGCATGGGTGTCAACTTCATATTGATTTGTTTTACAACCCTTCATCCTGCATCTTGTTCCCAGGTTGAGAGGAGTGAGTATAGTGACATGATCACACACATTTATATGCCAGTCAATGTAGTGCAGTACTAGATTGAGCATGACTCAATCTAAAAGCATTTAACATCCCAGAATAGTTTCCACAGACTGACCTTAAACTGTTACATTGTAGCAGAATAGCAGTCTTACAAAATAATGATAATTTAAAAGTTCCACCAGAAACTCCACTGAAGTAATCATGACTGTTGGGCATGCTGCTAACTGAACTGTACGTGCATGTGGGTGATTTCTGGATGATGAGACTTTATTATGTAATAGCAAGGTTGTATTTACAGCACCTCATGGTCTTGTTTTTTTCCTTGTTTTTCTGCTCATCTGCTCTTTGGCACAGTTACTCTTGTTGCCGTTCCTATAAGATACAGAAAGTGCTGCCAAGGAGTTATAGTTAACCGTCCTAAACTGAACCGAACGACTGGAAGTGGGTGCGCGCATGCACACTTTTGCTGTGTATGTAGTGGCATATTGTGTTTGTGACATAGCGCACGCACAGACACCAGCTCGCTGTCACAGGCATGCAGACTCATCCTCAGACTGCAAACACGGGATTACATAAGAGGTGAAATCTCTTAGACCAGCTAATACAGATCCAAGTTTCACAGCAGGTTATCCAGCAGCTTTATACAACACTGTCAGTGGGGGAGGGGATGGCCAATGGGATCAACATTCTTATTATAATGTGTGCTGTACTAGAGAAGCTAGGACACAGGTCACCAAAAACCACATAAGGGTCACCCCGTTGTTGTGATGGGCTGTCATACTTCACGTTGATGTCTAGACCTAACAGTTGGATGGCTTTTCTCTCCTGCCTCTCAGGCTATTTATCGTTCACAGGATAATGAACGACGCTTTTATTTGAACCTACTCGGTGGTGACAATTTGTGATGCTGTAGTGCTGGAGGACACCTCTGGAGTTTTGGTTTGTTGCCTGTATCTTGAGTATTCTGTCAGAAATAAGTTTAAGCTAATGTAGTCATCATTTGGCATCAGTGGAAATAGAGCCAACACCCAGCATCTGACTCTGTAATAACAGCTACACACCAGAGGAAGAGATGCAGTGACGCCTTATTGGCCTAAATGAGCAGCTCTTGCAGGCTGAATATACACATCTTTTAAGTCGCTGCTTTTCTTGTATACTAATATACTACTATAGGTACATGAAGTAGGGGCTCTGCAGTCATAGATTTGTTCATTTCAATGTTTACCACTAAGCTAATGCTTCTCACTCTTATTTAGATGAAAGCAGCTGCCAGCCTTGCAGCAAGAAGGAAATCGCTGCTGATTCTGTTCCTGCTCCGTGCTGATCCTTCGCAAAAGAGCTCTGACTTTGTAGTTTTTCATTTGTGCTGCCTCGGCCCACTTTGACAAACGGCAGAGTCAGGCCTATTGCCACATCCTCTTAATATATTGTCCTCTGTACACTGAGTGAATAATTCTCATCTTTTATAAATTTTGATTTGTATTTCATAGGGCTTCCCTACCCCATAGATTTCTCTTGTAAACAAGCAGTTGCTGTTTTGTACAGTTTACTATCTTAATTAATGTATTATGGTATAAACCGGTATCAAACCACCAATCACACTTTGTAATGTGAGGGTGAGTTGCTGAGCTACATGACTAACATTTGGCTACTTGGATGTTTTAAATGTTTTTTTTTCTTTCCACCGGACTAAGCAATCATGTTTTGGTAACTAAATTTTTTTGT
>VOQJ01048095.1:5948-17263 GCA_015052665.1 Apistogramma diplotaenia | reverse complement strand
CTTCTTCCTGCTCTTGTTAGAAACATCGGGACCTCATTACATCATCGCTTGATGACTCCTGCAGTTTTGATGTCACAGCGCGTTTATGAGGACGATTTATTCAAAAACACAACCCGTTCGGTGTGAATAAAGCTACACGACAGGTTCACATCCGAATGTTTCGGAGTTTCGTGTCACTGCTCTACTTACGAGCTCGGCTCTGGAACCAGTTAAATTAGTATCTCGAGGTACCGCTGTATATGCGTCACTCGCGAAAGCCCTGCAAAGAGCCGCAGCATAATAATGAAAGAGCCGCATGCGGCTCTCGAGCCGCGGGTTGCCGACCTCCGGGCTACACCTTTAATGTTTAACCTATCGCGTCCACTTATGACAAAGCTACAACACAGAGAAGTGGAAAACACACGCTCACCTTACACAGTGGACCTGCATGATGCTCTAAACAGAAAAGACTTCATTAATGCAGCAGCTTATTTTCACTCTCACGCTCTGCTGCTTTCAGCTCATATTCAGGTTGTAAGCGCTTCAATTTCTCCTAATGTCACAGTTTTCTTTGTAAACTCACCCTGCTGCCAGTGTCCTGATTGGTCAGATGCTGCCAGGCTCATAAACCCTGAGTTCGCTCGCTGCTGATGCTAGAATGAGAGAAGATGTCCCGGCCATGTCGAGCTGGTTTCAGAGAGCAGGGCTCAGCTCTCAGGCTGCTTTAGGCCTGAAAAAACTGTCCAAAAATATATTTGTTTCTGCATGAACTCACATCAGGATGAAACGATTTCACTTATTTACTGATGAATGTCTTCATGGTTAATTTTATGTCTGGTTCTCATCTTCAGCAGTGGTTTAATGGGGTTCGTTTCAGATAACATGGCTGCTGCTGAACTGTAATCTGTGTTTCTGCTGCACAAACATACCCACCTCGAGAACATCTCTGCAGGACAGCTGATATATTTCGCTGCCGTGCAGGAGCAGCCTGGCTTCAAGCCGCAGACGGTGCACCGTGTCTGCCGCTTCACATTCAGCTTCCAACAAGCTGTTTCTCGGAAGCCGTCTCATGGGTTCACACTATTCACACATACTGGATGATTGTCAGTATTTTTCCACAGTGATCTGCCCACAGGGGGCATTTTGACATGAAGGGGCCTCTTTGATTCCCACAGGGATGCGTGTTCGCACCCAGGCACGCAGACTGCTTCTACGAACATCAGCGAAAGAACGGGTCGCTCTCAGGAGCTCAGCGTGGTGCCGTGATAGGATGATACCTGTGCAACAAGTCCAGTCCTGACATTTCCTCATTCCTAAATATTCCACAGTCAGCTGTTAGTGGGATAATAACAAAGTGGAAGTGACTGGGAACGGCAGCAACTCAGCCATGAAGTGGTAGGTCACATTAAAATCCCAGAGTGGGGTCAGTGGATGCTGAGGGTCATAGGGCACAGAGGTCACCAACTTTCTGCAGAGTGAATCCTTCAGATGAGCTCAGGAACTGTAACTATCGTAGTGTCTTTACCTCACGACACGAGGCTGCAAATGAGGTGTTCGCTGCTCTGCTGTGACTGTGTCTGAGTGTGACATCAGTCATGCAGGAGACACAAATCCCTTTGATGGAAATCAAACAGCGCCACCTGCTGTGGGGGATAAGGGAGCAGCTTCACTTCACTACATGCAGACTGACTCCCCCGAAGCTTCAGTGTGGTGTGACTGAACAACCCAAAAGCAACTGGTTTTATAGGCTGTCATACAACTGAAAGCAGGTAAAGTATTGTGCAAAAGTCTTGAGCCATCTCTCATTTCTTTATAACACCCAAGCAGTGTCTTAAAGTGGTCTCGAGCCACAGTCTCCATCTTTCTGAAGGTCTTTTCTTTGGACGTGGCTGCTTTTTCACACATTTCCAGTCGAGGAGTCGAGGAAGGATTTTTGCTTGTTAATTTTCTCTTTTTAAGCCATTTAAAACTGACCTTTTAATCATTCAAGCATAAACAGGCTCCTAACTGCTGGTGTTTACATAGAAGCATTTTAAATGATATCTTTAGGCATTTTCAGAGGCATAAAATAATATTTTTTCCATAAACGAGGTGATTCCCAAAAAGCTGTTAGCCAAAAACTTGGAACATGTCAGCGTGCAGTGTGTTCTTATAAAAACAATGATATAAAAAAGCCAAAAACAGTGGCGGCTTAGATTCCTATTTGCAGCAGATGAAGAGCATCTCAAAGTTATGTCCTTAAAATATAAGGAGGAAAATCCAAAGACCTTTAGCTGATTCATCTACAGTTCATCTCAAACAGCTGGGAGCCAAGAAGACATTCTTAAGGAACGGAAGCCGAGGAAAGAGGCTGAGGGCTGCCCAGTTACAGAACAGGGATGAACCCAAATCTTTGGTTCACACCGTTACCAACATGTACCAGGAGCTCAGGCGAGAGGTCCAACAGAGTCTGCAGCCGCATGTGAAGCACAGCAGAGGCTCCGTCACTGTTCGGTGCTGCATTTCAGCCACTGAAGACAGCTGTGGTCCATTTATCAACCAGTCTGCATTCGACCTATACGTTTCTATTACCTGTCCAGGCAAAACAAACCTGAGCCTTTATTATAAAGGCAAAGCAACAGTTTTGTAGATTATTCTTAAATTGGAAACGAAAGTATTTGGATCATTTAGTTTTACTTATTTCAGCAGGACATCAGAGACTGATGCAGGCGAACTGCAGAGAGGTGAAATAACTGATCAGTAGCTGGCAGATAAAAACTCATCCATGCAGAGAGCTTTCTAGAAGCATAACGAAACACATCACATGAGGAAAGTCCAACCCAGGATCAGCCAGTGGGAAGAAGAAGGCTGACAGCAACAGAAGGGAGCGAGTGTGAATGCTGAGAGGAATTAATGAAGGACAAGTGGTGCATAACTCATAACTCACGACCCACTAAGGTTTGTGTGGAACTGTCAGAGCCTGTCCTCGGAGTGCAAACGCAGGCATTGGTCGAGTCTGCAAGCACAAATTACAAGCAATATGTACGTTTTGGAAAGGGGAAAAAGCGACATCTAGTGGCCGTAGATGAAAGTGCGTTTAAATAACGTGTTCGGTTTTGTCTGACAGACGCAGAAAAAGAAATAAATATCGATATCGTCACATTCCTGAAACATTTGTTCTTCATGTATGAAAGCTGAGAGGACCTGGCTGTAAGCAAGAGGGCATCGCCACACCTCAACTCCACAGGAAGTTAGCCTTCTTCGTGAGTTCCTGAGCTAAATTCTACATAAAAGGAGGTTAAAAGAGCTGAAAATGTAAGTTAATGAACTGCAATAAGCACACAAAGACCCACTTCCGGCATACGACGCACAAAGTCTTCTGTCCTGTCTCTCTCCTCTCAGACCTAACTAATCGTGGCAGATGACCCCCCCTCCCTGAGCCTGCTTCTGCTGGAGGTTTCTTCCTGTTAAAAGGGAGTTTTTCCTTCCCACTGTCGCCAAGTGCTGCTCATAGGGGGTCGTTTTGATTATTGGGTTTACTGTGTAATAATTGCATGGTTCTGCTTGATAACAGAAATTGCCATGAGATGAGTGTTTATTTGGCACTACATAAATAAGTGAGAAGAACCAGATTTTATCAGGCTCCCTCTGAGCAGTGAAAAACCCAGATGTTTTAATCAGCCTCTGAATGTTTCAGGTCAGGCAGCTGCTGAGTGAAGCTGCTTACGTGACGTAATGCCCTCCTCATCTCTCCGCTGATCCGACCGCAGAAGACGAAGTGACCGCGATAATTCATCAGTCACTTTGGGGCAAAGCGAACGATTATGAATGACAAGTAGAGTTTCATATTTTGCTTTAAGAGAACACGATGTAACAGGTAACCATGACGACGGAACGGCACGGATTAGAAAACAAAAACAAAACTTAGTTTTATTTGGAGCGATGACGCTGCAGGCTCAGATCCAGCTTCAGGTACCAGGTGTGTCTCACATAATGCTTATTAGAACCTGTGCTGAGCTCAGTTCATCAGGATGAGGATGCAGCAGTACGATGGGACGCAGAGAACTCTCCATTTTATTATCAGTTATTGTATCCAGAAGTCAAATAATTACACAAAATAGGCTGCAAATATAGTAAAAATAAATAGACATTTCAGCTTTATAAAATTGTCCTATTACAATAATAACCACTACACTGAGAAAGCCTAAAGGGACTCGACAGCTGTGTGACAGGGAACTGGACAATGATAATAATAACAGTAAAAAATAGAAGCTTTCATTCGTGCAAACAGTTTTACCATATTAGGGACAAAAGAAAATATTCACAGTAGATTTTGAGGATGATGCAAAGTGTTACATGTTTGTGCACCTTTTGTGTCTCTTTTGTTTTAAACTGTACTGTTTATGGCGGGGGGGGGGGGGCGGGGGGCACACAGACTAAATTCTAGCTAAAATATTAATATCTGCTTGCTGTAAAAGGTCGGTGCACTTAAACAATGGAATATAAAGTCATTAGTCATGAATACTGAGCATATTTAAGCCTGTCTGTTAAGATCAAAAGAAGAAAAGGAGCTTGGAGACGCGTGATGCTTCCTGGTCCCATATGAGAACATCCTGTGCAGCATGGCAGGGCCGATGAGCTCTTCTGTCTTTGAGGGATTTGGGATCTTCTTGGTCAGATGATTCCAGCTTCCACAGCTGGAAGTCACCGGATGTGTCTTTTTTTTTAAATTTTGCTTTGCTTCAGTCTTTGAATTCTTTTATCATCATCCCTTCTTCTTCATCTCGGCTGCGTGTCTCTGGCCCGGGACTCGGGGGCAGGAGCTCCTTTGAGCTGCTCGTGCTGGCAGCTCTGGCGATCCTGGTGAGGGTCTGTTCGTACGGAGAGGGCAGGTAGACCATGAGGAACACGCCGTCCGTCATGTCCTGCTCGGAGCTGGAGCTGGGAAGCGGACCTCTGTTGCAGCGCAGGGAGGACAGCAGCTCGCAGTTCCTCTCCGGGTCCTGCAAGTCCTCCAGGGCGATCACGTTGGCCAATCCCAGCTTGCCGTCAAAGCTGAAGCCCCGCCTTCGGCGGCAGACCAAGAAGCCGAGGATGCTGAAGAAGAGGACGAGGAAGGAGATGCTCGCTATGGCGATGTAGGTGACGGATCCACCGCTGAAGATGGCCTCACCAAAGCTCTGGCTCTGTGAGTCACACAGCAGGGTTATCTCAGTGAGCAGTGACGCAGTGTGCATCACCACATTACTTTGTATTTTTCAGTTCATCTGAAAATCACTTTGTTGGAATATAAAGTGTGAAAGTCAGATTTACACCAAGAAAAGAAGTTTAAACAGAGCTCATTTAAAGTGGCACAAAACTACTACTACTACTACTACTACTACTACTACTACTACTAATAACAATAATTATTGTATAAATATTTTCAGTTATATCGTTTGTATACTTTAGCTATTAAAGTCAGTTGTTGTTGATCCCAGTGTGTCCTGTTTACAGGAACGCTGTGGTCACTTGGGAGTCATTAAACATCTGTCCAGCAGAGGGAGCTGTTCTAACTTCACAGTGTGAGGGGCACAGAGCTCAAGGCCTCTTGATGTTTAGAATAGAATAGAAGAGATCTTTACTCTTCTTTCTAAAAAACAACAACAACTCACTAATAAACGACTTGTTTGGTTTTAAAACCTAAGAATTGAAAGTGAAATAATAATACTCGTCACGGTTGTAGGAAAGTGAATGAAAGGAGTCTTTGAAAGATCTCTTCCATTTCTACACACTTGAAATGAGTCTGGATTTCAGGCAATGTGATAAAATGACTTTAAAATAGATTCAATAAAACTGCATTTAAGTGTCAACAAAAACATTACTGTTGCAGGTCGGAGGTCAGCAGTAAAATCTGCAGCGTATTAGAAAAGCTCCATTCTCTGGGCTCAGAGGACCATGTACATGAAAAATAACCTCACATTACCTATTACAGTGATTCACACCCGTCTGTCATCTAAATATCAAACTTATTCATATCAGTAAGCTTTAGAAAGATTGTGATAACTGTAACTAGATCATCTTTGAAGTGATACATGCTCTGTAACATCCATCAACAATTATTAATATTTTATCTTAAAGTTTCTGCTGCCTTTGATTTTTTTAAATGAGATACGTTTCAGGTTAAATTACAAGCTGATTAATCAAAAGTACAAACACTGACACTGAATCATCAAAGCAACCGCATGCGCCTGAACTCACCGGTGCCTGTCTGTCAGTGGAGGGCAGAGCTGAGGGTCCAGAGGACCAGTCCAGAGAGTCCCGGCCTGCAGGTCCAAACTTCCTCCAGCTGCTCTCCAGCAGAGACCGCATGGTGGACGGGTGATCCGAAGCCCAGCCAGAGGCAAGGGGCCACAGGGGCCGAGAACGCTCAGAGGAGGGGATGAAGGAGACGGGCAGACGAGCCTGCTGACAGCTCATAGGGACACTGACTGCAGCGCTGAAGCAATCAGCCTGAAATAATGTCTGGGAGGGGGAGGGACGGAGGGAGAAATGAGGGCAGCAGACAGACGCATCACAGGTCCCACAACCAAGTACGTTTCTGTTAGTTTGGATTTGGTGGCACAGGAATGGAATAATATAAGAAAGAAAAAGAAGCAGCTGGAAATGTAACTTTAACCTCGGACAGATGCAGCAGATCTCCTGCCTCCACAAATATACACGAGAAGAAGTCACAACTAACACGGATCTCACATTAAAGCGTGAGACTCAAAGTAATCAGAGAAAATGCATTTGTTATAATCCTAAAGATATTTTATTCTGTACTTACACACGTTTGTCTTATTGCAACAACTGTGAGCTGAAAAGAACAGAAACGGCTGCAGTGTGATGGATAAATGATGCACGCAGGACAGAAACCTGTACCAGCCACAGCTGGTACACAGTACCGTTCTCGAGCCACAGCTCACCGTTCTCGAGCCACAGCTCACCGTTCTCGAGCCACAGCTCACCGTTCTCGAGCAGGTCACACATTCTGATCTGCACAACTCTTTATGGACTGAAGCTCTTAGAAAAGCAGAAGGAAGAAAAGACGATGAAGAAGCATCCAGTGATGCAGCAGAAACACTCGCTCTTACCCAGGAAGCTTCAGACCTCGGCCACCTGGATGAGAAGCTGCACACATGTGGTAGTTGCACTGTTTCCTCCATTGTGTGTCCATGGTTACACTTTGCACTTCCTTTGGAGGCTCCAAGAGAACAAGAGCAGCTCGGGCTGCAGCTTTAGCTCCACACCTTCATGCAGCACAGCTGTACTGCTGTAAACCATCCAGCTTCTCCTGGTCAGGGTCGTGATGGCAGGCTCACCTGGACAGGTGCAGGTGTCGAGCCTCTTTCCGACCACCTACTGCTGCACTCACACTGTAAAGTCACATTTGTGACTCAAACTTGTGTGAATTCTTCCAAACTTCTTCATGTTCAGGTCTAATTCCACTCACAGACAACAAAAGGCCTCTGAAACATTAGAGCTGGGTTTGTCTGTTCTTTTATGAACACACTGATCATGATCAGGTCATAAAACACGCCGACAAAGATTCAGACAAACTGCTTTTATTTTGCAACACAGAGCAAACAGACCTGCAGCAAAGCGCTTACGGCAGGCACACAGCTGAGCTCGGGACACAGGAGAAAAGGCAGGAATATCACAGGAGCGTTTCTTTGATATCAAAAGCAGAAAAAAAATGCACAGCTGACACTCAGGACGGTCCGGCAGCGGCGCTCCGAGGTCAGAGGTCAGTGAAGGAAGCGAACAGACGAAGTGACCTGATGAAGGAGACCTCTGCACATCCATCTGCAGGGAGTTTCACATGGGAACCACTCCCCCGGTGGTCAGTCTACATCATTACAGGTGTAATTACATCTCTGAAACACAGAACTTAACCAGTTTTTAATGCACACATCTGCAAGCTGCTTTGCGACCCAGCTCCTCCTGCCTGGACCAGCGCTGGGATCCTGCCGCTCCAACACCCTCTGCTGTTAAACGTATGCACACAGAGGAGTGAGGAGGTCCCGGATCAGAACCGGAAACCAAATGAAGATGAATGCAGATGCAAATCTCTTTTCTGCCCCAATGATGGCGACTGAAACTCCCACGCTTTAGAAATCAAACCAGTTTTCAGATGTAACGTTCTTGCAAAGACTAAAAAAGCTCATGTGGTTACGTTTTTTCTCCCTGCCACCATACGCTCATGACCTCCTCTGTCATGTGATCCTGCACTTTAGAAACTGTGTCAGATGTCTGGGTCACACAGAAGCCTTCTTCATCCACGTCAGACTAAACAGAAGCATCAAAGCTGCAGCCAGCTGCCCCCCAGGCTGAGCCACCACATGTTTCCCCGTCAGCCCAATCACTCATACGTTTACTGAGCGAGTACAGTACAGTAAGTCACTGCCACTTCAATCAGTTCAGAGTCCCAGTAATCCCTCAATAAAGTCACTCAATGTTGGTTTGGCTGTAAATGAATAGTCGAAATGATATTAAAAATTCCCAGTAAAGAAGAAGGAGCTGTGAGGGTGTCGAATCAGAGCTTAGACTCAGACAAAGGCTTGATGGGACATGCACAGTGAGTTTTAGCCAAGAGCATCAAATCTGCTTAGAGTGAAGACAGAGTTTGTGCTCATGATGAAGACGGTTCAAGCTCTTAATCTCAGCTCTGCTTGTTCAAGTGCACGTCGGCTGGGAGCGTCCGAGACGCAGAGAAAAGATCGAACTAATCTTTGGACTCAGCATCACAAACGCCACCGTGGACACAGAGCTGATGGGAGCGAAGGTCTGAGAGAGGAATCTGCTGATGCAGAGTCCGACACATCAGCCAGCTGCTGCTTTTTTTAGATGGAAACACTGTCACAGCTTTAACACCCACTAAATCCTCCCCTTTCACCACTGCTGATCACACTGATGGCCCACAACATCTGTGCAGCCGCTGCTCGTCCTCGAACAGCAGAACGAGGACACACGGGGACAGGTCATGGACACTGCTGTCCCTCAGCCCCTCCCCCAGCCACCAGGACCATCAGTGTCTCTGGAGCCAGACGTGCACTCAGCTAAAACTATAACTTCCACTGTATGGATGCTTCTCACAGACAAGGAGAACCTGGAGAACCTGGAGGAGACTCTTTGAAGAGCTTTGAAATAATGAGCCGAACAGCAGGTCGAACACAGTGGAGAGTCCAGCTCAGGGACACTAGAAAAGAGCAAACTGCTGCACACACACATCTGCTGTCATGTGGACATCGAGTCATCAGTCTTTGGGGGCTGATTTGCTTTTGGAGCCATGAGGGGGGCTGCAGTTACTGCCACTTCAGCAGTATTTCATGAGGACATGAAGCTCCCCATGTTTGACCTTCACCTGCCTGCATTCAAGAGGAGCCAAACTCGATCCAGAAGAAGCCGATGATCATCTTCATCCCTGCAGGCTGCAGCTGAGGGAGGAAAGAGAAGCTGATGGCATTCATGCAGATGTGATGTGGCTCCTGTCTGTTGTCCTACAGGATGCACAACATCTAATAAGATACATCTCAGTAACTGTAGTAAATTAAGAAACCGAGCTGTGAAACAGTGCGTCTGGCTGATTTGGGATTTTAGGCTTCGGGAACAGAAGATGACGTTCCAGCACTGCTCGGTTCTCTGGAGCTGCTCGTCCTGTCAGAGTGCTGCTGCCGGAGAGAACCCGACAGCTGGCGCGAAGGACAACCTGAAGCGACGGGCGACGTGAGGAAGCCAGTGAAGAGACAGAAAAAGTCTCAGCTGCAGACGACTGGGTGAAAAAAGAAGGCAAATCTTCTTAGGAGCATCAGATGCAGCCGCCCCCCCGCCTGTCCCCGATACGGGCCGGCCGCTGAAGTTAGCGCCGGTTCAGCACTCTCTCAGTCATCCGATCATAATCTGCCCTAAAATGCACATGAATGGAGGTCAGTGGAGTTGCAGCTCGCTGTGGTTGTGGCTGCGCGCTGAGAGCTGGATCATGAACAGCAGATCATTTGGTTTGTTCAGTCTTCTGACTCCAGACTGAATCCACTTCTTTCCCTTTGATCCAAAGATCCACATGTACCTTGTAAGAGTGTCCTCAGCATCGCTGACGGGGACCAGATTCAAGGACAGGAATGTTGATTATTACAGAATGATTCTTATATGATTTTGCAGAGTAAAGTCAGCAGGAATCTGTGTGTCGCAGACTGAATAAAGGCGGAGGAAAGGTCAGAGGTGAGCCGGACAGAGAAATCTGACACTGTCACAAAGGTAATATGAACTGTCTCAGTGGTGAAGCTCACGGAGTCAGAATCACTGGTAACATGACAGCGTTTCTCAGCCAATCAGCAGCAAGCACAGAAAACACAGTAATGATTAGTGGCATAAATACACAACATGAAAGCCAACACGCGGCTGGCATTAATCATCAAAACACACTAAATGTTGCATTTGTTGAAAAGAATAAATATTTGATGGTGTCAGAAGGTTTCGACAGGCGTGAATGATACAGACGTTTGACAGGAGGGGAAAGAAGAAGAATCAGGATCAAACACAGACCACATGAGTATCTGCTGAGCCTTCGCTCTGCGTCGTCTTCATCACTTCTCACATCAGTGAGTCTGTGGGCAGAGACGAGACGTCAGCTTCCTTCAGACCTGTGCACCTGCAGGAGATGCTGTTGTAATGCTGCAGGCATCAGTGTATGAATCTGCTTCCTTCCGGCTTCAGGAAGCCTCCTCCCAGACCATTTCTTTCCCATCTGGAAAACTGATGTGAACATGAAGCCGGAAAGGGCTGAAAAAGAGGATGAGGAGCTGCTTCTGTCCAGCGATGTGGTGAAGAGCTGCTCTGTTTTCTGCTGTGTTGAGGCTTTATGACAATACTGGAATCACATGTAAAGCTTTGAGTGTTTCTGTTCACTGTTTAGAAAATAGCTCAACCAAAAAACATGAGCACAATAATAAGAAACAATTTAAATAAAATAAGGAAACCTATTGATCCACGTTCTTAATGAGCAAACAGATCCTTCATACTGTCCTGTCTGCCTGTGCCTCACCTAGAAAGGGTCCAACCCTTGATCATCAAATCTACAGCAGAATCTCACGTTTGTCCTTCACTGATCGACTTTGCAGCCTTTAGCCGCTGCAGCCTCACACGATGATGTCATAGAGTCTGCCGACCCGGCCGAGCCACTCGCGCAGCGCCTGGCGAACGCGGGCGTCGGTCACGTGGCAGGAGAGCTGGCTGAGGCAGGGGTAGAGCGCCGGCTGGAGCGCCAGGAACGAGGAGTCGGACAGGAGGAGGACCTGGTTCAGGAGAGTCAGGACCATGTTGGTCCACGCCTGCAGGGG
>VOQJ01048094.1:27176-43909 GCA_015052665.1 Apistogramma diplotaenia | reverse complement strand
TCCAGCTTCAAAAAAACGGCCTCGAGATTAGAAGCTGAAAAAATAAGAACTAAAGTTTGAGGTATAAACCGGCAGACCTCTACAGCTTTCCCCACTTTGAGATACGTTTGACCTTTAGTTTGAGAGGTTGAGTTTGACAGAATGCTTTTTGACCTCTGACCCTCCGTGTCATTGTCAGATCTGTGACTTTGGCCTGGCACGGATAGCCGACCCAGAGCACGACCACACAGGGTTTTTGACCGAGTATGTGGCTACACGTTGGTACAGGGCCCCAGAAATCATGCTCAACTCTAAGGTAAGGCTGTGGTTAATTGATGAGGTTTTTTTCCCCCACTTTATAAAAATCGCGCTTTGGCTAAGTGTGCGTGTTTGTGTCTCAGGGCTACTCAAAGTCCATTGACATCTGGTCGGTGGGCTGCATCCTGGCTGAGATGTTGTCCAACAAACCCATCTTCCCTGGGAAGCACTACTTGGACCAACTCAACCACATACTGGGTGAGAGATTTTTGTTGTTTGTTTTCCATATTAGAGATCAGTGATCAGAGTTAATGAATAGCCATATTGAGTCTCCTTGTATTTGTACAGGCGTTCTTGGCTCTCCATCTCAAGAAGATCTGAATTGCATCATTAACTTGAAGGCAAGGAACTACCTGCAGTCATTGCCTGAAAAACCCAAGATCCCGTGGGAAAAGCTCTTCTATAAGGCAGACCCCAAAGGTATTATGTGGTTTATATACAGTGCTGCAATATTAGCAGGAAATAGCTTGTGTTAAATTGTATTTTTTAAGCCATGCAGTGTAGCCCTGAATCTATCTAGACATCACCCAATAGAAATGAATGTGAGAACAGTGTCTGACATGGTTTGACATTAAGTCTTTAACCTACTGTACCAGCTCTCTGGTTTAAGTCTGTGTCGTGTTCAATTAGGCTTCGGTATAGCAGTTTCCTGTGAATTCACAGCTACTGGGCTTTCCTCGCTGAATATATTTTTTTTAATCAAATGATCAGAAATAATTTATTTCAGCTAAGGTGCTGCAAACAGTGCAGCACCTTTACAGCAAAAAGGTGCAAACAGTGGCTGCAGTGGACACATTTCCATGTTAACATTCAGTTCCTCTTGAGCTCTTTGTGTTTTCTACACTGCCTCCATCGACAATAAATGCTCTTTGGTAGCGCCACTTCGGCAATGGGAAAATTGCTTTTTTTGCTTATCTGAGGGAACAGGGTGGCAGTTTTGACCCAGCTCCTTACAGATGTGTATGAAAATGAGCTGACAGAGGGGAAAAATTAAACTGCTTGTTTTTGTCAAAATGGGATCGCTGTGAGATTTCCTGTCAGTGAGCAATTAAACGATAGCGTCGGGAGGTGACTCACATGATGAAAACCTTTTGCTGATGGGTTGAAATGTAGTAGTAGTTTTCTAAATTAGTTTTATTCATACAGCTTACTGTTTTTAACAGTGTTGAGAAGGATTGAGATTATCCAGTGGAGCTGTAGCGTGTGTTGGAGGTGGACATTGCTATATTGTGATGCATCTATCTCTGAACTAACTTTTTAAAAATACATTCTAGCTATTAGGACTTTTAATGGTGTTTACCTTAACTGAAATGAACTTTTATAGCTTATGTATTTTCCAAATGAAAAGATCACAGGATTGAAGATGAAAATAATTTTTTAAACTGTGGAAAAATAAAGACATGAAACTTCACACCCTCATTGTTGGTTTACTGTCAGTACAATTAACAGTTACTGGGTAAATATTAAAGAAAAATGTAGTTTGTATCGTTTAACAACCTGGTAACTGTACTAACAGAAGTTCCTCGTGAATCTTAACGCAGCTCTCGATCTGCTGGGCCGCATGTTGACTTTCAACCCCATCAAGCGCATCACCGTCGAGGAGGCTCTGGCTCATCCTTACCTGGAGCAGTACTACGATCCTACAGATGAGGTAAATGAGCAAAGTATTAAGTCTGTACCATAAAGAGATTTTTACACAACACATGCCAAGTTTAGTCGTTTTTTACCATAAGCCAGGCTTTGATTTGCAGCTTTTCTGCATTGTGTTGCGAAGCCTCTTAGCTGTGTTTGCAATGCTTTTGGTATTAAGTTTGTGCTCAGCTTATGTAACCATAAAAGATTCCTGTGTCCTTTGTAAATTACTCTGAAAGTGGAAGTTGCCTCACAGGTTCGTTGTGTCGTACACTTTAGGTTACTCTGAGTTTGTTACAGCCGCTGCTTTCAAGTTTAATAACTGTGGTTGTGATGTGTGGCGTTGCAGTTAAATGCATGTAAGCGGCAACCACACTGCGCGTCTCACTTTTGCAAATGCAGAGCTGCGTTTTCACGAAATGACTCTAAAACATTCTGTTGTTGGTTTGTGAAATGTGCAGCCTGTAGCAGAGGAGCCCTTCACTTTCACCATGGAACTGGATGATCTTCCCAAGGAGAGGCTGAAGGAGCTGATCTTTGAGGAAACCGCCCGTTTCCAGGAAAACTACCAGCCGCCAGTTCGCTCCTGAGACACAGGTACACAGGAAGGCTGCTTTCTTTGCACACAAACACAAAGCAGCAACACAAGGTTAAATTTGTAAAGTATATCATAGAGAAAACTCACATTGTTCCTCATTGGCTCAAGCATCCTCAGATATTTCAATTTCCCACCACACCTCTACATTAGCTCCTTGTTGGCGTGCTTTCTTAACCTTAAAAGCCCTCTTCTTGATGGTGATTACAAATATGTCTTGAACTGACAAATTGTCAGTTAAAGGAAATCAGGAAAGTGGTTTGTCAAAACTGATGCCACATTCTGATTATTTTATGCAGATCATGCAACACCATTTAAAGGCCGAGAGATTGTAGGTGTTTTCAGATTGAGTCAGAACGCTGTGTTTTTTCTTCTCACTGGATTTTCTTTAACTGTATGTGCTGTGGATAGGAGTTGGGATTTTCATCCACTAGATGTCAGTGGAGCCAAGTGCAGCTTTTTCACACTCTAACAAACCCCAGCCTGGAGTGCAAATTGGAAAACTATAGTAAATGTACAGAGAAACAATCTGGAAGCAGTTTTTCCAAAAGAACTGATATGCATTGCAATCAGACATGAGCCAGAACCAGGACACATTCCTCAGAGACTACACGTATCATCCCAGTGGGGCTCTGTTGGATTGAAATCCGGTGACCCAAAGTGTGCCAAAAAATATCCCCCTCTCCATTAAACCATAGACGGCATGATGAATCTGTGCTTTGTGGTCTTCTGTTGCTGTAGCCCATCTGATGCGCATTCAGAGATGCTCTTCTGCATACCTCGCTTGCTATCAGCTGAAAGCAGTCTGGCCATTCGCCTCTGACATCAGCAAAGTTTGGTTAGGGTTTTTAACCAGAGACCTGCCAGCTCGTGGGATATTTTCTTTTTCCAGAGCATTCTCTGTGAACCCTAGAGATGATTGTGTGGGAAAATCCCAGCAGATCAGCAGTTTCTGAAATGCTCAGACCAGCACCAACAAACCACGCCATGTTCAAAGTCACTCAAATCATCTTCCTTCTATGTTCCGATGCTCTGTTTGAACTGCAGCAGTTCATTTTGACCGTGTCTACATGCCAGTGACCAGTGAGTGTAGGTGTTCACTGAAAAATACCTGCTTTGATTAAGTAGATGGGCTTTATTGCATGCATTGGGTCGCACACCTTTGGTTTCACCTGTACTCCACCCTGACATGTAGTCAGTGGTCTGGTGTTACTCCAGAGGATTCTAATAATGGAAATTGACGGTCTTGGAAATGTGAACCTTTTATTCATTAACTTAAAGAGTGTCTTTCTCCTGTTTCTTTTTTCTTTTCCTTAGTCCAGACGGGTGACAAAGCCACACTGAGGCTTGGAACAACTTGCTAAAAACACAAAAGAAAAATGCATCGTCAAGAAACCAACAAAAAGATAAACCAAGAAATATGAGCATTAAACTGCTAATCTTTCCATTTCTACTGCAAAAGAGAGAGCTAAGTTTAAATTTGATTTCTGTGCTTGGGTGGGGTGGTAGGGTCTATCGTACTGTTTCAGTTTTGTCCATGTTGGACTCTCCTCATCCTTTCTTTTTTTCTCTCCTCCATTTAATGCCCCATCTGCAGTAACACGCTGCCCCTCTCCTCTCCTCACCGACCCTTTTTCTTTGATGTCACTCACCTGTTTGAGCTCTCCTGTTTCTCCTCTCTGTAGCCTCCGCTCATATATACACATACTACTGTATTAACCAACACCATAACTTTCTTGTCTTGATCCATGTAAATTGCAACTTGGTAAAATTGAGGGCTAAAAGAACGGGGTATGCTAATCGGGTATGTTTATGTACATACAAAAATGTGTGTTTGTTTGTTTTTTTTATGTTGTGCTCGTTGCAGTTTTTGTTTGTACACCATCGTTTAAGGGTTTTCGATTGACTTCAGTCATATCTGTATGCTTTGGGGTTTATACTTGCAAGTCATTTTTGAACACTTGATTTTGAGACGAACCATTCAGTGTTTTTACTGGCATGTTGGCAGGGTTTCCTTTATCGCTCTTTTCTTATAAAAGTGTTTGATGTTCATATGAATGCATGCATTCCTGAAAACGTACCAAAGTGGCAGAGAAATGCAAGGACCTTGGCTGGGGAGCGACATAAGGCATATCCGTTTCTGAAGCCTGCTTAAGCCTCGTAAGAGCAGACAGACGTCTCCCTCCGTTTTATTTGTGGGTGGTCAGTTGTATGCAGGAGGTGCTACGTGACTTGGGCAAATTGGACTAAAGCAAAAATACTAATGAAATAGTTTCTGTTGGTACATGTTTGTGCAGTAATAGCTGTCATACCAAAGCCCCATTTTCCAGAAGCTTCATGGTGCTTTGTGCTGTGTCAAAAACAGTTTTGTTTTTGTTCCCCTCCCCCCACAACCCCCAAATGCTGCTTCCCAGCTGCAACCATCACTCCAGGAGAATTGCAGATAAAACATCAGGCACTGAGGGAGCGAGTGCACCTACCTGAGTCTAAACATTTTCCTGTAATGAAAAGCAACAAGTCTTTGATGTGCTCATCTCTGAAACCCTCCAGTTTTTTGGGTTTTTTTGTTTAAACCACTCTCAATCGTTATTTGCTAAATCATTTTTGTAAACACATTCTGGAAAACG
Organism: Apistogramma diplotaenia; assembly: GCA_015052665.1. Taxonomy (NCBI): domain Eukaryota; kingdom Metazoa; phylum Chordata; class Actinopteri; order Cichliformes; family Cichlidae; genus Apistogramma; species Apistogramma diplotaenia. The sequence continues at coordinate 38,758 of VOQJ01048094.1, read as the reverse complement.
GGGTCCGGTTGACATCCATTGGATCTACAAAGCTGCTTTTGCCTCGTGTTCCTGCTGCTGTTTGACCCAGGGCATCTGTTGATGAGGCCTAACTGAGAGTGAAGACAGATTAATAGATATTGCAGTTCCTGACTCCTCAGCTTGAACCACAGAGGAGTCAGTTTTCAACCTTGCACAGTAGCAAGCTCATTAAAAAGAAATACTTGGACTGTTCATTTTACCAGTTAAACCTACGGTTAGTTGATGTGAGCTCGTTGGTTGGCTTCTTTTACAACTCCTGTCAAAACCGATTCATCGCCATGAAAATGGTAAAACCCGGGAATGTCAGCATGCTGTATAGTTAACACCTGCTCGGTGCACAGCCAAGCACCCATCATCACTCGTGGTTGTACTGTATAGATTTCCATTTGCTCCTTCCTTTTGCCTGTTCGTGTTTCCCCAGCTTTTTGTATTGGATGTTTCTTCTTCCGTGTGGGTGGCACTCTTATTTCTAGTTTCTCCAGAGATGGTTACTCGCGTTTCTTTAGCTGTGTCCATGTGTCTGTTCATTGTTCCCGCTGCTGTTTGGTGTCTGCTTCCTCCTCTCTGCTCTGGATGTGACTGTACTAACTGCTGCTTGGTGGATCACGTACCTGGGATCAGCAGGAGATCGGCCCTCAGAAATGGACCAACACATGCACTGGGTCATCCCTCTCATGGCAGACTTGTGACGCTTACAGATGCACCTCTGGAGCGAACAGTGGCTTCACCTTTTGTTTTGTTTTTTTCTCAGCAAACATTACAGATTTGTGCATCATTATCTCAGAAGCCATAGCTAGCACTCTGGGATCGGTGTGAGGCTTTTTGGTGCGTGTTGTAATGCTCATCCTTGTCGTTCAGCCTCCCGAATCTCACCACGCTTTTTCTCAAAGGGCTGCCTTCCTCTCCTCCCCTCCTCTGTTTTTATGTACCTGCCCCCCTTCTGCTCGCCCACAGCAGGACTGGTGAACGCTTTCCGCCTCCCTCCTCTGGTAACCGTGTTCCTGTCTCACCTGGATCATGGACAGTCATACAAGCAGGAAACTTGCTCCAATCACGACTCAATCAGCACATCTGCACTTTGTCTCTCCAGCCTCGCCCCTCCCACCTTTTTGTTTTTCCTTCCCCGCCCTGTCTTGTATCCTGCTTGTTGAGCTTTAAGTTTCAAGTGCTGCGTGTTTTCAGACTCATGGGTGGTCTGCAGTGATTCGTCTGTGTACAAGTGTTTGTGTATCTGCTCTTCAGCCGTAACATAAAGCCAAGATTCCTCCAGTCCCGTCTGTGTGTGTGTTATGGAAGTTTCCTTGCAGCTTGGGCCCTCTCCCTGCAGTTACCTGTGCTTTCAAATCTGTGAGGTGATTTTTCTTCTTTTAAACCAACACAAAAGCAGTCATGCCGATGTTTTCTATTTCCTGTGTGTATTTGCTCTGCTCTTCTTGTTGTGGGAGTTTTTTTTCCTCCTTCCCCTGACCTGCCATCAAACCAAAAATCTCACTGGGTGTAATCATGGAAACGAACCAAGAGGACCATGTTTTTCAATCCTCCTGACGCACACAGACCCCCCCTCCCACCCCCGCCCCCCTCTGAGGGGTGTATCTGTGTTTATGATAAGTTACACTTAAACACACCATCTACATTCACATGAGTCTAAAGGCCAGTCTGTCACGAGGCCTGTTTCCAGATATTGTTTTAAAGTGGCTGTTCTTATTATTGCTATTGTTGTTATATTGGTGAGATGTTGTTTTGGGGGGTTTTTTTCTTTTGGTTTTGTTTGGTTCATTTTTTACATAAAAGGGAGTTATAGTTGTTTGTTCTTTTTTTTTTTAGTTAGTATGTTTTTAATTTGTATTTTTCTTTTTCTTTTATGGGCGTGATTATTATTGGCAGTGTTTTCAGTCTGAAAACTGTTCTTTCTTTTTGTTTTTGTTTTTCCCCTACAAGATCTTATAAGGAATTATTTTAAAAGAGCATATAAGTAGATTGTCAAAGAGATATGAGTTATTGAGGGTTATAGTCTGTATATTCTATGGGTATTATGAATTAAACGATTAACAAAAACAGAATTATATACATATAATTGAATAAACTTTCCTGATACTGTTAACATTGTGTTGGTCTCTTTTTTTGTTTTCCTTTTTTGTCCTTTTTCTAAAGTGCTTAGTGACAAATATAAACAAGCTTCACAAGTGCCTTTGTGTATTTCACCAAAGGAAGCGCACATAATGTGCAAACTGGGTCCTAGCACACACCCCTGTGGACCTCCATAGTAAACTTCATGAGGAAGATGCACTGTAGATAAAATGTGTTTTTTCTTGTGGATTTTGATGTGATGAATCAAAATATAAAATGGCTTATACATTTACACCTATGTACGATTTGTTTAGAAGAGTTCATGAGCACTTGGCATGATAATAGTTCACCTAGTGTAGCCCCAGTGTCGGTCCCAAGCCTGGATAAATGGAAGCGTTAGGACGGAAGACTATCCAGTGTAAAATCATTACCCTGGATAATCCCACAAATCTTTAATCTCGACTCCTTTAGTAAAACTAAACTCCACTCACATAAAAAATGTACTTGATTTATTTAGAGCCCAGCCTGCCAGCTCAAAATGTGGTCTTCAGGTGGGATGTTGGTAGGAATTTCATCACTTACCCACAATATTTTGACATGCTTTATGATTTGGCTATGGATGCCTCTACAGCCAACTGTATTTAGTTATTAAATGATGCAGGGTACCAGCAGAACAAATGTTAAGGTTGAAAGAAAAAAAGTATAACCGCTTCAATGTTTTAATATGAATTTTAAAAATTATGTAATTTTACTTTGCAGCATTAAAATCCAAAGTTGAAATAGAAGTTTAAAAAAATGTCAAATAGAAATTTGTATTTCACACTTTATCTAGTACAAATTCATAAAAGCCCAGATTTAAAGTAATAGAAGTGGAGTGGCCATCTGAAAATTGAAACCTACCCACAGTGGGGTATTTTCAGTGAAGAAATTTAGGTCTTGGAACTAACCGAGAAGCAAATGATGAAAACTGCCAATTCTACAGCAATTTCAATTTCCAGTGATCTAAAAATAGTAAATCTTAACTTACTCCAGAAGCATGTTGGCTGTAGACCAGTGCTGTTTACATGATCAGATTGAAATCCCTCTGATATATAACTTCCAATTACAGCGCTTAACAACAAAAGTATATTATTTATTAGGCAAATAGTAAACTTGAATTAATGCTGTTATACCCAAATTTGGCGTCTTATGATTAATTGCATTGCAGTCCAGTTCTACAATAGAAACACAACCTGTGTTGTTGATGCCACTGATTGATACACACCCAGGCTTTGTATATTTGTAATTCTTGATCAGCTTGAGGCAGCCAGCTCATTCTTTGCATTTTTGTAGAATGCAGATATAACACTGACTAGCCTTTGTGAAAGCTCCTTCTGAAGCCACCTTCATGCTTCAGAGCCTTGGGATCTGTTCATTAAAGCCAACTGGTTTTTCCTGCTGCACAGCTTTCCCATCTTCCTTCATAGCGTGTCTCAGCATGACTGTTCCCCTCTGATAGTCCCACAATTTCACACCATGGTTCACTTGTGAAGTTAAAAATATAAACATATATGTGCACCATGTGCGACAGCGGGAAAACAGAAAAGCGGCAAACAGTGGGGCATGGTCTTTCTTCTGTGTGTTTGCATGTGAAAAGGAGACACTTGTAAATGTCAGAAAATGCTGGAAAGTCAAATTTGCCCTGCGGTGAACGGATTTCTCTGTTCTCGTGACAACCAGGCTTGTCGTAACATTTCACTGCAGGCTCGGTCCATCGCACAATTGTTTGTCACATTCCTGCTTTGGCATTGAAGTTGAACAATATGCTGCTGCTGTACTGCTGACTTTGTTGTGCACATAGCAGGTTGTGGCGAGCGCGTACTGTATGTGTGCAGGTATGTGGTTTTCATATTTCTGGCCTCGTTGGTCAGAGTAAAGTTTACTTAGTGTATCTGTACATGCCACATCCCCTTTGTCAAATACAGGCTAAGAAACCTGCTGCAGCGCCTGTGGTGCTTTTGTGTTTCCTAATTACCAGCTTATGTTTCAGTCCAGCAACATATTCAATCTGAAAAGGACAATAGATGGCTAATTACCCTCATCTGGTACTTTACTGTATCCTGTATTGTAAGTACAACAGTGCCACAGAATAAAAGATAATCCTGAAAAGTGTTGGCAGAATTGCACAGGTATGACACACATACACACACATTCACATTCATTCCCACCTGAACAAAAGCACTTTAGACAGAGTGAAATAGTATCTGCACTGGCAGTGGAGCCTGGAGAGAGAGCGAAAGCCCTGTGAGGTTATTAGCTGGTGCTTCATTAACTGACTTTTACAGCTCTGAAGGTTTCAGCTCTGCCTGCTACATTTGGCAGGACTTTGATTTAGATGCAAGAAAAGGTGGGGCAAGTTTTTTCTGTCATGCTGGTCGGTCTAGTTTTTTCTTATCTTCCCACAACGGATTCTTCAAAATCCGTTGTGGGAATCAGTTGTGTGACAGATCTGATCACTTACTCTTTGTGAGGAGAAATAGTTACTGTTTTGAGTTTGTCTTGCTGAGCAAGTTGTCCGTTTTCTTCTGATCACAGTTTTTGCTGGTGCTTCTGGTCAACCTACTCTGAGATCTCGCAGAGACTGTCAGGGATTCGCTAGATGTGCTTGCAGGAAGGGATGATCAGTTTTTTATATTTTTTCCTCCCAGTATTGGGAGGATACACCCTCACCTCAGTTTACCTGCTGAAGAACCCGCACATTCTCCACAGGAGGAAACGCACCGCTTTCTACTGCAAACACATCTCACACAGGGGAGGTAAGGGTCTGTCAGCTGCAGGGCTCCGTGATCAAGGTGTGTAACTCACTCGTGCTGTGCGGGGCGCCGGTATAGCTCACTGGGTTGGGCACGTGAGCCAACAAGGCAAAAAGTGAAAATTAAAGTTTACTAGTGATTGTTTAAATGTTGCCAGCTCTGTGTATTCTAACTGCTGGGCATCATCTATTTGATTTATAGGATCTGGAGAGAGGATAGAGAGCACCATTGAGGCATTCACACAGTGAGTACCATACTTACCTCTCCAAAGAGACATGAAAGAAGAATGCATACGTTTTTCCAGGAAAACAGACCTTTGAGAGCAATAAAACAAAATAAAAGAATCTCTAAAAAATGTGAATGTAAACAAGCTGCTTTAAAGTGCTTGCTGCCCCACCTGCAGAAAAGTGAGCAGTGCTCTGAAAACAGGTAAAGTGAAGCATCTGGCCCTGACAGTCGATACTACACAACACTGTTGTTTCCTGTTAAGTGTGAAGTCATCGGGAGCTCGCTCTGTCTTTTCTTTCTCCCTTCCTCTGCTGTCAGTGCGGTGGAGCAGGGCACACAGATGCTGGAGATGGACTGTCATTTGACGCATGACGGACATGTGGTGGTATCACATGACGAGAATTTGCTGAGGCAGACTGGCCATGACGTTACCATTTCCTCGCTCAATCTACAGGTAGGAAGGCAGGTCCTGTTGGAGCGGATAAATGTCACGGGGTTGTGTTGAAGCAGGCAGTGGTTCAGCCACACACCTGCTCTGTTTCTGTTTCATGCATGAGCTTTGTTACACATGATGAGAGGACATGATTTTCATCTTGAGCTCAACACAGTTTTTACATTTAAGTGTCAAATATACACCCACAAGACACTTTATTAGTTACACCTTGCTAGTTATACTGTGTTGGGCTTGAAAGTAGCCATCAGAAGATGGGTACACTGTGGTCAACTGTAAACCTTAGAGATGGTTGTGCAGGGAAATCCCAGTAGATCAGAAGTATTTGTACTACTCAGACCAGCCTGCCTGGCACAAACAACCAACCTTTCTTCTTCATTCTCATGTTTGATTTGAATTTCAACAGGTTGTCTTGACCACGTCTACATGCTTCAATGCACGGATCTGCTGCCTTGCAATTGGCTGATTAGATATGTGTATTTATGAGCAGGAGAAAAAAATGTACCTAACAAAGTGGCCGGTGAGAGTATAATCCTCTAGTTTTCAAGTTACCTGCCTGTTCTTCAGTTTTATTGAAAAATATAATGGCTTAAGCTCACAGAGCCATGTTTCAGGGAGCTGGGATTGTTGACTGAGTGAAGCCTTGAACTGGTCCGGGATGCTACTGTGGGATGTTCGGGCTCTGTAGTTTACATGAGCTTTCCCATCCAGATTTAACATCACACATCTTTGCCGTGGCAATATTAGTTTCTGAGCTGCTTAGAGGTAACTTTCATTCTTTTAAATTTACAGTAATCTTCAAAGAGGGCGTGCTCTTTTCATTGTTCAGTGTTTTCCTTGGAAGCAAAGGTGTCGTTTCTGAGTAAGAGTTTGCTTAAGTATCAGATTACCTTCAAGTGAAAATTTGCTTTGGGGTTTGCTGCATGCATCAACTCAGCTGGGAATATCCCATGGTGTTTATAAATTATTTTCATGGTGATCACTATCATTATCATAGTAATATCACCTTTAACCTCTCTGCTCTTCTGCTTTTCAACTCTTTTAGGATTTACCTTTGTATAAGGAGAGACTGGAGGTGACATTTTATGAAGGTGAGGTCCTCCTATCATTGTCTAATTGTTCATTTATAATAAAAAGACATTTGATGAAGAAATATATCTATTATAATAATAAAAATAAAGGTGATAAATCAAAGACTATAATTGGGTAAAAACAATCAAATACCTACTGTTTAAAAGTGACTTTAAAAAAGAAAGAAAGATGTTCTGAGTTAAACTGCAAGAGATTTGATGTCACCCAGTTATCCACAGAAATTATGCACAAGTGAGATTGCTTGATTCATTTCAGTAGTTGTTGGTGTAAGGATAAGTACAATGTTGTATCATCTGCAAAGAAATAGTAACTGATACTGTGTTTGGCAATTATATGGCCAAATGACAATATATCAGTTATAAACAGCAGGAGTCCATCAATGCGACCCTGTGGAATGTTATAACATTGGTAAAAGCAAACCTGAAAACAGCCACGCACTTTTGAATTAAAATTACAAGATCAACAGTGGCAAAAGCAGCAGACAGAAACCCAATGGGTAAAGCAATGTGGTGCCCACAGTTTTTCTTCTGACTTGCTTATTCATGTAATGCGACTTTACTTTTAACTTGTTCTTTTCTTTAGGTCGTTACAGCAGTGGCACAGACAGGAAGTTTGCTCTGCTGGAGGATGTGTTCAAAAAGTTCCCTGAGACACCTGTCAGCGTTGAGATCAAAGAGAACAACCGCCAGCTGATTGAAAAGGTATACATTGGTATACCCCCAAAACAGACAACCACACAACTTCTAACAGAGTTTCTCATGGGATATGAAAAAACACACTCAATTTGTGGTATATGACACAGTGATGGTTTTCACCATTGGATCAGGCTTTTTTTGAAGTGGATACATTCTTTAAATTCCAGTTAAGGTGGACAAATTATGAGTGATTCTCTTACTTTAAGGTGCTGTTCCCTCTGGTATTCTGAATATGTTGTTCACCTATGACCAAGGCTACCATTCACGGACAGTACACTGACACAGCAGCCTTTGTTATATCTGTGTCTACAGCACCATTTACACTCTTACTCCTTCATCGTCGTCGTCTCCTCAATGCTTATATTTGTTTCCCACTTCATTTTATGTCTGTAGGTGTCTGAACTTGTTAGACGCTACAACAGGGAGGAGATCACTGTGTGGGCTTCCACAGACTCCACAATCATGAAGGAATGCGTCAGTACGGTACATTAACCAGTGGGAGGAGAAAAGTATCCTGAACAGCATTAACGCAGTTTATTCATTATTACATTTTAATTGCATGAGTTGCAGGAAATATATGAAGTTGAACGATGGCATTAAAAGCTTTACTTCCATTTACAGTATAGTTTTCAGCATGACTCCTGTCATCCATAAACACTGCCTCTGTTTCTGTGTCGGCACCCAGCATGTCTCTGACTCTCTGCATCTCTGCTTCCACATAGAACGGCTCCATGCCATACAGTTTCACTATGAGCAGAGGTATGCGGCTTCTGCTTCTCTACTACACGGGGCTGCTGCCCTTTGTACCAATAGGAGAGAGCTTACTGCAGTTCTACCTGCCACGTATCATGAACAGGTGCGACTGCAGGACTGTGTTCAGTGCATGCTGAGTAAACTGTGTGTCTGTGCACATGAATGCAAGTTGTTGCTCATGAATGAATTTTCAGTTTTTCTGTTTAAAGACCCAAGACTCTGCTCAGACTCTGATACTTCATGCATATCTATATTCACTGCCTTGCCAAGCTTTTAACAAACTGCATTAACAAGGATTTTCCTGGCTTAAAATGAGCATTTGAGAGATGAATATGCATAAAGGTTTCCGTACAGTAAAGGCAATGGGTCTGTTATCCTATCTGAAAAATCAATGTTCCTGGTGTTTTCTGACCATTTGATTTACAAAACAAGTCAATGATGCTTAAGTAAACAAACTGACAAATACCTTTATTAATTTCAAAGTAGGTATACCTCTGCTTCCACTTAGTTTTTATCATCTTAGATATTTGTCTTTAACCTAGTGTGTGTGTGTTTTAAAGTGTTACAGAGTCTTAAAGCGTCTTTCTCCATCTCTCTGTGTGTTGAAGGACATACATTCCAGATGAGGGCATCTTGAGGAAGAGGCTGGTTGTGTCTTTGTTAGAAAAGTAAGTGAAGTATTATTAAGGAGCAGGGCAATTGCTCTTACATCTCACTTATTTTGTTTTTGAAATCTCAAGTATAGCATGACAAAAACTGGCAAAACCTTCTGTTCAGACTACATGGGAAAAATAAAGTTCAGATCTTAAAGTTGATAAAGAAAAAAGCTAAAATCTAGCATCTTAAGCACAATAAGGACTTAATTTTGTCTTTTTTGAGTGCAGCTTCTGTTTTTTAATGCTGTAATTGCTTTGCAGAGTAACTATGAGGAAGAGTCTTTTTAAACACCTTGCTGCCCGTGGAATTCAGGTATGAAATCATAATTAGTTTTTGCAGTACAATAACTAAAAGACAATGTAAAGAAATGCAAAGAAAGTAAGGACTGAAATATAAAAACGTCACATCAAAGAAACTAAATACACAGAGATTAATATGAAAAATAGCACAAACAGCTTTATCAAAGACTCTTTGTCTTATCAGTTTTATGTTTGCTGATTATAATTTATGCCTGTTGGGTTTGTATTGGCGTGTGCCTGCTGAGCATGAGGCAAAAACAGTACAGGGACCAGCTTACCATGTCCATAAACTGCACTGGACCACTTTTACTTCACTCTTGTGTCCTACATGAAAAGAAACATAGACTATTGGACAGAAAACCCCTGAAGACATTCCCTGTTAAAGTCACTAGATTTAATTTTTCTCTTGCTAGTCACCACATCTACTGCAGGATGTCATTCAAACACAAAACATTATGATCTAAGACTGAAAGCACTTCAGCATGACAAACACTTGAGCTCACACAACTGTGAGTGTCCTGAATGCATCACCTCTATACTGATGTGATGAGGTCAACCACATTGCCAGGCCATGACAGTGCTGAATAGTTGGAGAAAGTGGGACTCTTGGAGCTACATGATATTTATGTGCTGGCCTTTCTGCATTTGAGCACTTAATAATACTGAGCTAGCAACTAGAAAATGTTCCTTTTTCCATCATTTGCATATTGTTTATGATGTTTTGGTGTGTTGGGTTTTTGCCAGGACTGCTTCACACTTCAGCAATATGTGCACATGATTGGGATGTTATCAGCCTAATGAATGGCTACTATCAGTTTCCAGTAGATATACACTCACTGGACACTTTATTAGGTACAGCTCACTAGTACCAGGTTGGACCCACTTTTGCCTTCAAAACTGCCTTAATTTTTCATGGAACACATTCAACAAGGCACTGCCATTCCCCGGAAATTCTGGTCCATATTGACACGATAGCATCACACAGTTGCTGCAGATTTGTCAGCTGCACATCCATGATGTGAATCTCCTGTTGCACCACATCTTAAAGGTTAAAAGGATTGAGATCTGGTGACTGTGGAGACCATCTGAGTACAGTGAACTCACGTTGAGGTTAAAAAAACAGATTGAGATGATTTGAGCTTTGTGACATGGAGCATTATCCTGCTGAAAGCAGCCATCAGAAGATGGGTACACTGTGGTCATAAAGGGATCGACATGGACAACAGCAACACTCGGATATTTTCTAACTGAAAATAACTGTTGCAATTGCAGGTGCATTTATTTGTTTGCAACACAGATGAAGACATAAAGGCAGCATTCGAAGTGGGAGCCACTGGGGTGATGAGTGACTATCCAGCTCTTCTGTCCAGCTACCTCTGCAGAAACAGAAGTTAGAACTGAACCCAAACATATCATCATGTAACAGCTACAATGGTATTGATTAAAAAAAAACAGTAAGAATTGAAGAATATTTGGTCTACATAATAATCACCATGCAGTGGGAACAAATCTATAATTAATCTCTTCAGTACTGACCTCTAATCACTGCTGGCAGCGGGATCATTTCTACGGTCTCCGCCCACAAGCAAACCCAGTCATTGATTTTCGTCTGCAGCAAATCTAAGGAGTGAATATTTAACCAGCTGATTAAATGTGACTTTGTTTTCAATGTGTCTGGTGTTATTTTCTGCCATTTTCATGATATGACTTAAGAAATAAACAACTCTAAATAAATCACTTGCATTTTTCCTTTTGAGCCATTAGAAGATTGCAAGGTAATGACAACAAAGAAACAGTACGCTTACCGGTATATAAGCATACATGCATACAGTGTGTTAATGTGTTATCTAGGCTGCATGGTGCATATCTCTTAAACCAATTTATTTTACCTAAAGAGGCTGAAAGTGCAAATGTGCAGCAAACCACACCTGCATCCTTGTTTTCCCAGGCAGCCATGGTCAAAGTCCATCCACCCTGCCATGATGATAATCATCCAGTCGGCTGGTGAAACAAAGACTGCATTTTTCTGCCTAGGTTAGCTGGGCCTGGCAGTGTGACGAGTTAATGGGATATAAGTGGGCTCGTGCAAAATTTAATACAGTAGGCAGCAAGATCAAAGTGGAATTGAAATGAGAAGATGTCATTAGTAGTATTTCTATGATTATTGACTGTTTATGGATTTTGATTCCCATAAATTACACACTGTGAGTAAATATCTTAAACCTGAGTGCCTGTTGTAGAAAAACAACTTAAAAGGGGTCTTTTCAATAAGATTTGTCACTGTTTGTGGACTGTTTATAGACCAAATGATTAAATCCTCCCAATCTTGAGAAAATGTCCCACATTTTGACTGGCTCTGTGGGACATGCACTTTTTAATGACTGGCTTTAACCCAGTGTACATGAACGTAAGATTGTTTATTGTAGTGAGAAGAAGCTTAGCCTGCTTAATGAAATACTCATCAGAGAAAATTACAAGTCACCAAAAAAAAAAAAAAAAAGATAACCCTTAAAAATATAGATGAATA